>VCCN01001623.1:9904154-9918345 GCA_006491835.1 Architeuthis dux
CTTATGATACAATGCATTTTTGACGGTTAAGTCATCTTACTTGGCCAAAAACACCTTTTTAAACATTACTTTTAATATTAAAATTCAATTCAATAGCAATGATAGATGCTTTCATCTTATTGATAATATTTTTAATACCCCAAAAAGTGCCAAGAATATAGAATATAAAAACCTGAAAGTTCATCTCCATTCAGTATTTATTTCTGTTTTCATTTGCATTTTTTTAAATTACTTGAGGTGCTCAGCTGTCAACCTTTGTGTTATTTTAAAAATTGTTTTTATTTTTTTTTTTATATAGACTGAATAATGAGTCAAAACAGTGGGAAGAACTAAAGAATAAAACGAAGAAAATGGTTGAAGAATCAGAACTGTAAGTCACTTGAATCCTTATGTGCAATATAATACATTTGATTGGTCATGAAATGGTCAATCAAGGCACCAAATGTAATAAAATGTTTGATAGAACAACTTGTGACCTTTCTCTTTCTTTGGCCAATGATCATCTAGTCTAGTAGTAGTGTAGAAAATATGAGTAATCTCCCTTTTTTGGACTGCAGAATGAAGAGAAAGACAGGTCAAACACGGGATGAAGTTTCTTCTGCTATATCATCTCAGTCAAATAAGCCCTCTTTATCTTATTTCATCTGCCCCCCTCCGACTGCACAGAAAGGCAGGGAAGAAGGACCTGAGAGGCGATGTTGCTTGCTGATTGCTTTATATACCTTCCATGGTCAAAGCCACGTAATCATGATGTGTACTTGAGTCACACAACTAGTTTACATGTATTGCATTTCACTCAGTTATGCGTGTCACTGATGTATCACTTGAACATGTCATCTATAACTTTAAGCCATATTGCTGAATATATTTTGGCCTTTTTCAGGCTTTATAAAATAATTTTTAAAAAAAATTAGATTTTGATGTTGTCAAACTCCAGGACAATGTCAGAGTTGACTTTACTATGTAACAAGAACAAGAACAATCCTCACCAAAAATAGGGGAGTAAACCGATATGTAAAATCCATATTCTCCATACTGTGATTTGAACTCATGACTTAGTGATTGCTAGCCTGGTGTGTTACCACCTGCGCTAAACTGACAAGTCTTACATACCTCCAAAATTTATAGCAGAAGCAGGTTTGTTATGAACAATTGTCATCTGCTAATTCTTACCCATGAAATAACATTTTTTGCCATCATTCCAAATGATCATTTGTTTGATTTTAGTTCTAATACTAGAGCTCTGAAAAATGATATTTTGTTAATCTATGGAATTGTTGCCAAGTATGTAGAAAGATTAAGTGGTTTAGAGTTTGATTATATACAGGGTGGGTGAAAAGAAACTCCCTATTGGAAATTGGTAATAACTTTATTATTTATTGATCGATTGTAGTCAAACTAACTTTACTTTGTACATCAAATGCTGCAACGCCAGAACAAAACATTGAATGGGACACCTCCTAGACAATCACCGGTACGCATTCACCTAGATCAAAACTTGTTAAGATTCTCTGACTGACAACAATGTCATACAAATCCAAAACGTGACTACCTCTTTGGCTATTGCTTCGCCTTTTTATTGGCCAGAACAGCAAGACCCATATGTGTCAAAGAACCACAGAGGACGAGTGAAGCGTTAGTATCCCAGATGTACTGTGAAAGGTTTTGGTTTAAAAGAGCCACTGCTAGCAGATCAGGATCCTTTGCTGCCGGTGATGCAAATACAGGTGACGCACACCTGTTTTTGGTCTCTGAACCGGCAAGTCTTCTCCACACATACAATGGTAGAAATCGCCTGCTGTGTTAAAATTCAATGTAGACGCCAATTTCTGTAAGTGTTTCGGTATAGCCTCAATAGACCTTTGCAGGAAGTCTGGCGGTATGTTGGCCATAACATGTAGAATGTGCTTCTCCAGTTGATCCAGTGTTTGTGGTTTTGTGTGGTACTCCTCCTTTGTCCACCCCCACAGGAAGAAGTCACATATTGTCAGGGCTTCATGCAGGCCATTCATTTCTAATAGGGAGTTAATTCTCACCCACAGTTGTAGAAAGTTGAGAAAGAAAATATTTCAATCTTTTTTATTATTATTATTATTATTATTATTATTGGATGAAGTATTTGTAACACATTATTTCAATTAAACTCGACTAGTTTTTACCTTTATTTTAATATCAGTTGTTTTTATATACAACTTTCAATTCGTGCCATTGTTTCTATGGCAACGAATAACAGCACGGTTAGGTGAGTTTGATTCTCAATGAAAGCTTATTCTTTATTATCCAACTGCGCTGTTATTCGTTGCTGTAGAAACGGCGGCACGAATTGAAAGCTGTATATAAAAACAACGGAAATTACGATGAAGGTAAAAACTAGTCAAGTTTGAATGAAATAAGAAAATATTTGTTTTCATCTAAAGCTGTCATTCTAAATTCTTTTAATGGTTTGATACAAATTTTAATGGTTTCATTGTTTGTCTTTATTCAGTAAAGATGTAAAGAAGATGATAATGTTTGATGATTTGTCTGAGTCGATTTTGGACAAATCTACATCTTACATGCCTGATACATGCACTGACCATAACAGCATAAGAAAAGCTTGTCTGGAATCTCTTCTTCAAGCGAACTGTAGTGTAAGTATCTATACTATTATTCTACTTGTTTGTATGTACGACCGTTACATTTTTCTACCTAGGATCACAGTGTTGTATCTGCCTTTCTGAGTTGTAATCAGTTACGCTTTCTGACTGAGAAACCTACATAATAATATTAAGTGGGAAGTTATTGGGAAAAGTGAGGGAGAGGAGGAGGAGTAAAATAAGGTTGTGAAGGAAGAAAGGTGGGAGGTAAGAAAGTTAGACAAAAATTAAAAGAAAACCAGGTGAAAGGAAAAATAAATATGTATATGGGTCATTCCATATCAAATCACCTAATATTTCTTAAGTTCCCATGGTCACCATCGTAGATTTTGATGAGATTTCAGTATGTGATACCTTTTTGAGAGAAAGTTCAACCCTGAAAAGATCAGAAGTTATGACAAATTGAAATTTGCTTAAATTTACATGTCACGAGCTGCAAGCATGATTTGCCAAATTTGGCACTTCATAACTATGTGATTTAAAAAGATATCTAGCTGAAATCTGTTACACTGTAGTTTTTCACTCAACGAAGCCATTTCTGGCTTCGTTTTACCTATATTCTATGTGACTTAGGAGTTATGGGTCTTTCGAAATGGTGGAAAGCTAGATATCTTTTTAAATAGCATAGTTCTGAAGTGCCAAAACATAGTGTGCATTGCTATCAAATGCCCACTTGGAAATCCTTGCGTACAAATAAATTTTCTCCTGTTAGGGATTTTCTTGCTTTTTCAAACAAATTTTTAAAAATAAATAATAATTTTGGTAATGTAGCTTATGTTTGTAAAAAGTGGGCATTTGAAAATCAAAACAAGGAAGAAAATTGTTTATTAAGATTTTGAATCCTTATCAGCTTTAAGCTTATTGAAATCAAATTTTTTTAAAAACTGTTAAAGCCCTTGTTTAAATAATTTTTAAAAAAAATTCAAACAATGCCTATGCAGCTTTTTTCTCCATTTTAAAGAAATTGTTTGTAAAAATAAGCTATAAATTCTGATATATGCTGTTAAAAGGTAAACCAATAGGCTTGAGATTTTATAGACAATTCGGTCTTTAGCTATTTTGTTACAAACACATTGATTTCCATTGCAAGAGGTGTTCAGACTTTATCCTTTTCTTGTTTCTGTTGTTACAACATTTCAGCCGATTCATTCTGCAGCCTTCTGGTAAGGCAGACCATATCTGGAAAGAAAGGCTCACATTAACCTCTCTGGGATGAGGTCCAAATAAAGTTGGTAACCTTCTGGGAATTTTGAACCGGACCACGGGGGTAGATCTTTCTCATTCCACTGTCCATGCCAGATGATATCTTGTATCAGTTAATTCTTCCTTGTAATGTCGCTCGTTTAACATAGACAGTGGAATGAGAACAACTTACCATGTGGATTGAATAAAGGATTCGGTTCGAAATTCGCTGAGGGTTACCAACTACAACAGACACCTGAAGAAGGCCGGAGGGAGCAACGGCTGAAACGTGACTATAACAACCAAGATGAGGAAACAAGTCTGAGTAAATCAGTGTATAATATTCTCATCTCAGAAATTCATACAAAAAGTTATTGTTAGTTTAATGTTTCTAGAGTTTTGCACATATGGTATTAACTGACCTCACTTTAATAATTTGTTTTTCAGATGAGTGCTTTGCAGATTACACACAGCCTTTTATCCGATGCAGCTAATGAATTACATTTACAACTTGTGGATTTACAATCTACTTTAATCAAACGTAAGTTTGCTTGTGTTTGTATATTGCATGCAAATCTTTCTACCAACATTTTTCCTCTCTAGATATAAAATTTGTTTACATAAATATTACATAATATTACATAAAAGCCTATATCTAACTTGAAAATTTGAATGTTATATTTTTAGGTATTGTAAATTTAAATTGATTTTATTATAGCATATCATATTTAATACAAATTTTTAGAACTTGATTAAAGATCTTTCTGGTCGTTGAAATTATTTCTCGTTGATTTAAAACTCTACATTTTCAACACCAAACTTGTTTTATTATAGTATGGGGAAATTAATTAACTCTTAAATTCATGAACTGCTTGAAACTGCTCCTAAACTCAGTGGAACTCTTTTAAAAATGGAACCCTTTTGTGAATTGAAGAAAGAAAAAAAAAAAAATAAAAGTGCACGGAAAGTAACTTTTATCAGAAGTTATTCCCCTTGATTTAAGATTTGAATTTTTTAATATGAATTTAAAAGTTAAAGTGCGAAAACGCAAGATTTGGCTAAAGGCCAAGAATTCAATTATACATAAGCAAAAGCATATGAGATGTGGTTCTTTTTGCCACATGATATACAATTAAATTACTTTTTTTTTTTTTATTGTAAGGGGGACATCAAATTTTTTTTAGTTGTCAGGGTGGGGCATGGAGCAAAAAAGGTTAAGAACCACTGTGTTAGATGAATATACAGGCGGGTCATTCCATGTCAAGTGGACCAGTGGTACCCACTTGCCCATTGCACACAGGTTCTTTTGGGCCAAATTCTTAGCCAAATATCTTCACTTGTTCAGTCACTATGGATCCAAGAACAACGACTACTTTGTTCGAAGCAACGACGACCAAATTTGTTTTTCTGTTTTTAACTAGCAACCATTCCACAACAGGAACTTCTACTGCACTGAAAATTTGTTCTCAGTGTCAACTTCATATGTTGTTTTTGATAATGTTATCAGCCTAGATCTAGAAAGTATCATTTTTTTTTCAGAAAAAGATGTCAAAGTGGGCTCAAAATTTCATTGGTATTTCTGAGAAGCCATTTATAAATAATCATTACCCAGGTCATAGCCACCTTTGTATGCTCTGTCGGGCAAGGAAGAATGTGATGTCAATGCACTACAAAATGTTACAATCTGGATCTTTCTAGCTCTTCTAGATCCTGAGATGTTAGATCTCAAAAATGGCCCGAATTAAAAAATGACAAAAAAACACTATTTTTTAAAAATGTTTTAAAGGCAAAAATGAACCTGAAGAACAAGCTGTACAATTTTCTACCAAACACTACTGAAAAGAGCAGTGTTTAAAATACTTGAGGCTAGATTTTCAACTTGGTGTCTTGATCCTTTCATGTTCTAATCAGTGATTGGGGGCGGGGATACAGCATATACCTAGATCTCAATTTCCAGGTTTTTTGTATGTTCAATGTCTATTAATAGAGATTTTAACATATACCTAGACCCCAAATTCCAACCTTAGCTTATACCTAGTTCTAATAGAGCATTGAAATTTTGTTCAATGACATCGCAAATTTTGAATTTTATTTATTTGCACATAGTTCTTATTCATCTTTAATGAGTAGTAAGGATAAAAGAGGGGAACTTAGGCAAAATATGCTTAAACATGAAATTTTCTGTGACATAATGAAACCACCCCCACCCCACCCTTCTTGGGTTAGATTTTATAAGATACATTTTGTGTTTGTAGTTGGGTTGAATATTCAATTCATAGGTTAGATAGCAAATATTAGAAGGAAGACCATCTGGTAGATATCTCCTTGTATAAACATTAGAGATATCAGAACAATGGAGAATTGTAAACCTCAGATGTCTTTCAGAAAAATAAAATAAAATATTTTTACTTAATGGAAAAAGAGATAGAAAACAAAACAGCAATTTTGTCAACCATGTATTTTATATAAACAAAAGTCACCTTTAGATGACCGTGCACAACATTCCTTAAGAGATTACTAACCTCATTTCACAGGTAGACCCTTAAAAATTAAATATGCTGCCTACTCGAATATGGTGAGGATTAGGATCTGATCGAAATATGCAGTCTCAAGACAGCTGTCTCCCTCACTGATGTCATCAAATACAGAGATTTGGGTTGGGATATTTTACCAAAGGTGCAATATATTCCAGTGAGGTCCGCCCCCTCTAGTCAGTTCTTGGAAGCATTCACTGGGAAGAGGGTTAAACTCTGAGAACAGTGGGTCTACTAGAATAGATTGCCTTAGAGGAAACCCAACATACCAAGCCATTCAGTTTACCTAACTAACCTTAATCCAACCTTATTGTGTGCACTTCTCATAGAAAAGGTTCAACAGTACAACTGTTTTCCAGATTTGAGCAGCAGCAGTGGTGTTGTGGCAGAACCCATCATGGAAGCTGAAGGATCACTGGAAGCCTGCACAATAGGAAATAAAGAAGGAACACAGTGTCATCGTAATACACATTGCAGAAAATGTGGTTTGAAAAGGTTGACAGAGCTCACAAAGGAAAAAAGACAATTGCTTTTTCTTCGAACGGGAATAGAAGAAGTTAAGGCAGAACATGCATCCATATGCTTCCATCATGAACAGCTTTTTTTGACCAAATATGAGAGTATGCAGAAGCGTTGTTGCAACCCATTTGGTTATCATAAATCGCCATTACCCAAGAGATCACTTAGAACAATTGATGTAGAAACAGCTGAACTCCTCAAGGAAAAGACTGGACAAGACATAAAGCCTGGTCAGAAACTTTGTCCTAATTGCAGAAAGAAGAAAATGAATAGAGAGGGGGTTGGGGCCTGTGTGCTGGAGCCATCAGGCATGGGGATGCAGATACCAAATTCTCTGCAATCAGGTAAATATGCATTTTTGTTATAAATATTATCTTTGGTATTTATGAATAAAGGGAATTGTCAGTGGCTTATAAGCCACCATGGACGATGCAGGATTGCAAATAAATAAAATTCAAAATTCGTGATGTCAGTAAAGAAAATTTCAATGCTCTATTAGAACCGGTGATAGAAATGAGTTTGGGGAGCTACGTATAAGGTAAGGCTGGAATTTGGGTCTAGGTATATGTTAAAGTCTTTTTTAGTAGACATTGAACATACGAAAAACCTGGAAATTGAGATCTAGGTATATGCTGTATCTCTGCATACCCCCGCCCCCCCATTTCAACCACTGATTAGAACATGAAAGGATCAAGACACCAAGTTGAAAATCTAGCCCCAAGTATTTTAAACATTGTTCTTTTCAGTGGTTTTTGGTAGAAGATTGTGCAGCTTGTTCTACATTGTGCGTTTTTGTTCTTTTTTTTAATTCAGGCCATTTTTGAGACCACATCTCAGGATCTAGAAGAGCTAGAAAGATCCAGATTGTAACATTTTGTAGTGCATTGACATCACTTTCTTCCACTAGGTCCTGAGTAATGATTAGTTAAAATGGCATCTCGGAAATACCAAATTTGGAGCCCACTTTGACATCTTTTTCTGAAGAAATGATGCTTTCTAGAGCTAGGCTGATAACATTTTCAAAGTCAACATATGAAGTTGACCATGAGAACAAATGTTCAGTGCGGTAGAAGTACCTGTTGTGGAATGGTTGCTAGATGAAAATGGAAAAAATAATTCGGTCGTCGTCTTTTTGAACAAAGTAGTCGTAGTTCTTGGATCCATAGTGACTGAATGAATAAAGATATTGAGATAAAATTTTACAGGACTTCATTTCAAACCAAGAAGATCCTGTGACCAAAGTTAGAGAAAAATTGCAGTCGGTTGACACAGAATGACCCAGGTATATCTAAAAGATTTAGAATATCGTGGAAGAGTTCGATATTTTTTGTCAGTTACTTCAGAAAGTGAAAATTGCATATATTCTAGACTCATTACGTGTAAACTAAAATATTTCAAGCATTTTTTAAAATTTTAATTTTGATAATAATGGCCTACAGCTAAAAGAGAAAAGACGTATCACAAAATTGTCCAGAAGACACTCATTGGCATCCTCCTCAAGGAGGGTAAGCCACAGAAGGTCATTGCTGAAAGAGCTGGCTGTTCGCAGAGTGCTGTATCAAAGCATATTCATGGAAAGTTGACTGGAAGGGAAAAGTGTGGTAGAAAAAGGTGCACAAGCAAGAAGGATGACCACGGCCTTGAGAGGCAAAGCCGATTCAAGAACTTGGGGGAGCTTCACAAGGAGTGGACTGAGGCTGGAGTCAGTGCATCAAGAGCCACCACGCACAGAGGTGTCCAGGAAATGGGCTACAAATGTTGCATTCCTAGTACCAAGTCACTCCTGAACCAGAGACAACATCAGAAGCGTCTTACCTGGGCTAAGTAACTGGACTGTTGCTCAGTGGTCCAAAGTCCTCTTTTCAGATGAAAGTAAATTTTGCATTTCATTTGGAAATTAAGGTCCCAGAGTCGGGAGGAAGAGAGGAAAGGCACAGAATCCAGGTTGCTTGAAGTCCAGCGTGAAGTTTCCACAGTCGGTGACGATTCGGGGTGTCATGTCATCTGCTGGTCCGCTGTGTTTTATCAAGTCCAAAGTCAACGCAGCCGTCTACCAGGAGATTTTAGAGTACTTCATGCTTTCGTCTGCTGATAAGCTTTATGGAGATGCTGATTTCCTTTTCCAGCAGGACTTGGCATCTGGCCACAGTGCCCAAACTACTAGTAACTGGTTTGCTGACCATGGTATTACTGTGCTTGATTGGCCAGCCAACTCACTTGACCTGATAGAATCTATGGTCTATTGTCAAGAGGAAGATGAGACAACAGACCCAACAATACAGACGAGCTGAAGGCTGTTATCAAAGCAACCTGGGCTTCCATAACACTTCAGCAATTCCACAGGCTGATCGCATCAATGCCACACCGCATTGATGCAGTAATTCATGCAAAAGGAGCCCCGACCAAGTATTGAGTGCATAAATGAACATACTTTTCAGAAGTTCGACATTTCTGTTTTATAAATCCTTTTTTTTTTTATTGATCTTATGAAATATTCTAATATTTTGAGATAGTGGAATTTTGATTTTCTTGAGCTGTAAGCAGTAATCATCAAAATTAAAACAAAAAATATTTCATTTTATGTGTAATATATGAAAGTTTCAGTTTTTGAATTAAATTACAAAAAAA
This sequence comes from Architeuthis dux, assembly GCA_006491835.1. Lineage (NCBI taxonomy): Eukaryota > Metazoa > Mollusca > Cephalopoda > Oegopsida > Architeuthidae > Architeuthis > Architeuthis dux. Next base: position 9,913,654 of record VCCN01001623.1, read on the forward strand.
AATGAACTTTTCCACAATATTCTAATTTTTTGAGATGCACCCGTACAGTGAATCCTTCTATAACAAGCTGAATAATGAAAAACATTATTTTCTTATCAAGCCTGAATATAATTGAAGGAGAAATAAACACTTCATAACACTTGTTGGTATCTTTTGCAGTTCTCCAAACATCATCTAATTGTATATTCAGATATTTACTTAACCTGTGTTTCTCTGATTATGTGTTTATCTATATTATAATGATCCAATTCCTGTATGTTTATTACTGCAACATAGCAGAAACGGCACATCGTTTTTGTTATCACAATACTGTTAAAATGCTCTAATTTGGAGAATAAAGCATTTTCCAATCCAATTTGCAACTTAATACTAATACTGCCATCCATATATGCTGTGTTGGGGATCAATTAAAAAGTTGGAAAAAGGAGTGATCACTGAATAAATTGTCTTTTGTTGGGCTGTGATCACTAAAAAAGGTCTGAATTTTCCAAAGACAAGTAGGCACCAACTAGTGACCAATTTAGCATAAACTTAAATTGCATATTGAAATCCCCTTTAAAAACCTTTTTTGGGGGGATTTTCAAAAAACAAAAACATTTTCCCTACTCACAGAGGGGAGTGTGTGTGCAAAATTTCAAGTTTCTACTATGAACAGTTAGGGCGAAGTCCAGATACATAGATAGATACATATAAATGTCAGAACACATGAATAACCTAAACCCTGCAATAGACCAGTGTTGTGGTTAACAGTGATTAATAGTGTGAGGTCTGCATTTGTGCTCACCCAAAAACTATATTATAATTATCTGATTTCTCAAGTATTTATTAAATACTAATTATAGAGTAGTTTCTCTTATTTATTTGCTAATATTTATTTATAATATAAATTCTATAAATAGGAATTGACATTGAGCTTAATGGCTGCCGAAGTCGGCCATTAAGCGAGTAATAAATACAATTTGTAAATAAAACGAATGAAAATAATGAGGGAAAAGCCTAGTCATTGTGATTTTCAAAAGCAGTTAATGATTATGAAATTTAATATTACAATGAATATATGTGAAATGTATAAAAAAAAATGGTAATTCTGTTATTGTTTGAATTTCTTTGAAATATCATCTTGTTGGATCTTTTCATTTAAATTTTGCTTGGAAATGCAAACTGCATTTCAATATTTCTTTTTTTACCAAGTTTAGTCTGGCACAAGGCTATAATAGTGGAACAATGATTAAGGACCAAACTCATTAGTAATGACTTAAAAAACTAGATTTCTAACCATCATTTTATGGTTGGTACCCATTGATAGCATTCAAAGAACATTTCAGTAAATATAGGCAGATCTAGAGTTGCCAAACTTGATAAAAACTGGAAAACTGTGCTCACAGCTAAGGTTCTTGAACCATGAGTTAGGACAGTGGTTCCCAACCTTTTCGAGTCATAGTGAGAGAGCACATCTTAAATCATTCTCAACTTGGAGCTTATTTCGAGCCTTTGACTTGATAGATAGAAGTGCAGAAAACCCTATCTCTAGACTGGACTTTTATTTTTACCTAATAGTCTTAATCCCTCCCTTGGACTACCAATATCCCCCCCCTCTGGTTGGGAACCACTAGGCTAGGAGAAGGGGACACCAAACAGAACACCTCCACCCTTGGGATTGGTGCTCCCTTGGCTGATATTCTTCAGGTAGTAGTAGAGTTGCTTTGGCACTTGGGTATTACGAGTTATAACCAACTATGACAGACGTTCATGTGAATAATACAAATTAAGAGGGAGATGACGCAGATCATTTGTAATAACAAAAACCTCAAAGTAAAAGAAAATAAGACTTGACCTCTGAACATTTTGCTTTCTCTATTTTCTGTTTCATTTTCAAATTTCTTTCAGGTGAAAACAATGACTTTACAGTAACAACCAATCTGACACCACGTACATTGCTCAAACAAATGCCTACAGGAACACCAGTGAACACAGACCGCAACAATGTATCTCAATCTTGACTCCTTTTTTCTTTTTTTTTTTTGTGCTTACTTTTGTAATTAAAATTTGAAAATGAAATCTTTTGTAAATACATCCTCCAATTGGTCTGAGTTAAGAAGCAGGCTGCTGATAAATGAAGATTTGTGGCAGAAAGTTGAAGATTGAATAAAAAAATAAAGTGGGATTTTCGTATTCCCTTTTATTTGGAAATAAATGAAACTTGTTTTTTCTCTGGGTGTTTAAACTTTTATTATCCACAAGTAGAAATTATTTTTTTTCGTTCTTTTAATTATTAGATAAAACATTGTTAATTATTTAAAAACTTATGACTAGTATTTCTTTCACTCTTATTTTCTGTTGCTTTTTCATTGCAACTGCTTATAGACCGTCATTCTACAGCCATTAGTAAAGTGCAGACCACAAATAAAGGATATTCTTTATTCCCCCCTCCGAGCTGTTTACTAATGGCCATAGAATGGCGATCTGAGTTGTTGCAGTAAAAAGCAACTGAAATTAAAATGAAAAATACTAGTAAAACATTAATAAGTAACTTATTTAAAAAGCCATTGTCCAATCATCTAGTATAATTTTGTTATCCATAAAATATATGAATACTAAATATGAATTGCAATGATACATATTTATTACAATTAATCAAAGACCTAATCATCATGCGACTTGACATAAAACCTCTAGCTACTTGGATTTTAGTCCACTCCTCTATCATTTAAACCAAATCTGTTTGTATTTCTATGTTAAATTTGAATTCAACTAAAAAGAGCTCTGTGCTAAAATTGCTATTGGCAATAGAATTGAACAATACACTTGCCATAATTATCACTTGGGAATAGCAGTGTAATTGAATAGAGTTGGTATTTAGACAGCCAAGTCTAATTCAAGAAAGAATACCCTCAAATAGTCATAACCTGGTAATACATTGGTGAACAGAGATATCAAAAAAAATCCTGATGCTGTCACCTTTTGATGAGTGCAAGAGATAGAAGCACATTCTCATTTGTATTATTCAGAAAAGTGGATCTCTACAATGATGAACCAATAAATGTACTACATGATAATAAAATACTGTGTGTGGAAACCCCCTAATTTTGACTTGCAAAATTTTGAAAAAAAGAATGCAAATAGGATAGGCCTATGAAAAGGTAACCTTCTGCCTATCAGGTTCAGGGTAAATGTTTTAGACTTCTTTCGGGGGGAAAAAAATAGCTTCTTCGATGCGAGGGGAAATATGATAGTTGCTTATTTCAGAAATCAAAAGCAATCAAATCAAGTGAGGGATGGGAAATGAAGTTATCTAAAGAAATACGTTGTTTGCTGGAAGATCACAAGTTCAACATATGGGTCAGATGTGCAGAAGCTCTGTGGAAGGACAGGTAGGTGATGTGGGAAAGACGGGATACGGACAATAACCCCACCTAGTAGAAAATAAAACAATTTGTTTTGGACAATCACCTTGTGTAAAAAACACAAATACACATTAATTAAATTCTTAAGTTCTGCCAAAAGTCTACCTTATAAAATCATATTCATTAATTAAATTATGTGTTCATTAATTAAATTATGTTTTGATTCACACTTTTCTTCCCTTGATAAATTCGTGAAACAAATCCAGGCAAAAAGCTTATAAAATAAAATAAATAAGAGAATTGATGAAAGAAAAACATAGGGGAATAGATGCATTATAATATTGTTTATTAAGGTGATGGTCCAAAACAAATTCTGTTTTATTTTCTACTACGTGGGTTTATTGTCATGGACCCGGGAAAGACAGTTCCAAGAACTCAAGGAGAGACACTAGACATCACGTGTATGGAAGGGGAAGCGCCATACTCCATCAGATCAAGTTTTGACAGACACCCAAGGAATGCTGCAGGGTACAGCGTCCAAAACTTGTGATAAAAATAACAAAAAGGAAATTAGTCCACCTGAACTTATATACAAAAGAGGCACATAATATAAATATTTAAATACACTCTTGAATTATTTTAATATTCATTTAAGGGGAAATAAATAAACATTTTCATAAAGGTTAACAGAGGCATGATAATCAAATCAGAGGTAGCAATCCAATTGCATTAGGTGTTTGTATCCTTTTGTTGCAAAAATATTTTGATTTAAAATAAAACTGTCCTCTGTTCCATTAAAATAAAAATGAGCAACTAGAAGAAAATCTCCAAGTTTAAAAGCTGTAAAGAGTGAGTACTGATATCATTTGTCCCAAAGGATGTGGGTAACTGTATCTTATAGCTTCTTGATCAGGGGACTCACAAAATAACCCAAATAATTGCAAGGGAAACTAGACAGCACTCAGGAGAGCGCAGGGGAGGTAACTAGAAAATTCTTGGACCCACCCCAAAATTTAACCGATTCTTCCTTACTCCATGACCTACACTTGTAGAAAATGTCATTAAAATTCATTGAGAACCTTTTGATGCTCTGTGAACATGAAGTTATCAAGTAGGGGAGGTAACTGTAAAGATTTCCTGGTTCCGCAACCAAAATTTAATCACTTCTTTTGTGGCCCATTGCCCACATTTCCGCAAAATGGTAATTGAAATTCATTGAGAACTTTTGGAGATATTGTGTGGACAAATGGACAAATGGACAGACACGAGTGAATACATATACCTCTTCCAACTTAGTTCGCAGAGGTAAAAAACAAACTATTACCTCATTAAATTTCCATAATTCTAA
>VCCN01001623.1:9938150-9949017 GCA_006491835.1 Architeuthis dux
AAAACTTGATATAGTATCATCAGTAATTCTGAAATTGCACCACCTGTTATTTTTAACGGCTTCAATTTCCACCCATCTTGTTTAGTGGAATCTATATTTTATCACTGAGATTCGTTAAAAAAAGGGAAGAAAATAAATAAAATCACTACAAACTGAAGAGTAGAGCACGGGAAGAAGATGACCCCTTGATATAAGTAGGTATTGGTAGGTATGATAGTTTTACAAAGCCGCATAACGATCTATTGTCGTTTGCGTGCAATTTTGAAAGAAAGAATACTTAACCGTATATGATGGCATATAAGACCCCCTTAAAAAAATGGCTCAGAATGTAAACGTAACCTTCGTTGTCCAGCCCCACATTGGCCAGAACTCGAGGAGGAGTTAAACAAATCTGGGTGATAAATGATAGCAATTCAGAGAAATGCGTTTTTTTCCCCTCTTAATATTCACCACTTAAATTAAGGGGATCTTATATGGCATCAGATAAGGTGACAATTCTTTTGTACCTGGGTTCTACAAAAATCTACAACAGCTGTTTGTGTGATTTGTCTGAAAATTGTCAAACCCCAGTCCAAATTGGTGTTGACTTCGCCCCCCCCCGTAACAAGAACAACAAAAACAATCCTCACCAAATTTTGGGGAGTAAATTCTTCACTGTTTGTCTATCACGTCACGTTTAAACAAACCTATATATAAAATTAACATTTTCCTACCGTAATCTGAAATCACGACCATGTGATAGGAAGGCGGCTCGCTTACCAACTGAGCTAAACTGACACGTCTTATATACCGAATTTATTTATTATATATACAATACAGGAGCTGCAGTAATCATCTTCAGTCGGAATAGAAGTAGGACTGGAGTTTGACCCTGCAGCAGTAAGGCTTGTTTAAAATATTCTTATTCACTTATTTATTGAGCTCTCTTTTTTATTTAAAAAAAATTATAAACTTAAAATGTTTTGAAAGACTGTTTCTGAATCTAAAATGTATTTTATTTGTTACAATTGATTTTTCAGTTAACTTATTAATTGCTGATGACTGAAATTTTATTCATTGCTGTTCTACTGCAAATGACGGAAGTTTCCATTAATCACACATTGGACTTAATGTTAAGGACGACTTTTTCTGCTTGTTTCTATGTTTCTCTGTCCGTAACTTCAAGTGGAAGGGTCCATTGTTTACAGAGGAAAAACAACTGTTCAGCTTATTTTGCGCCAACCTATATAATCAAAGTTACAGAACACGGCAACTGAGCTGCCCTTGCCACAATTAATGAGTTGATATCTCTAAAAGTCAATTATTTAATTTTAATATTTAAAAAAGGAGAATAGCTTCTCGGTCAAAAACTCTGAAGTTTCACAATACTGATAATAATAATATTGTGAACAATTTAAACAGATTAGCAAGGGAAGTTTGTTCTGCGTATAAGACTTTTCGATATACAACATAGACATTAAAAAACAAGAATCATGAGTTCAACGATGCGTCCACCATCCGTGGTAGTAGTAGCAGCAGAAGTAGCAGGAGAAGGAAGAAGAGCAAGTAGTCTTTCTTTGAACCAATTGATTCTCACACTTGTAAAATATTGCGATATGGAAATATTCTGCGACTATTTTCTCAATAAAAATCGTAAATGGCCATTCTATTATGACATCATAGCAGCTGGTAAAACAAATTTGATGAGAATAGATGTTCTTTTAATGACGTCACCCCTTTTAATGACACCCCACCTCTTCCTTTCTTCCTCTTTCTGTTGTTTAACGTAATCGGAACCGACCGACCGACAGACCTATCGTAAAGTGTCTTATTGAGATGCGTTTGGACGTATTTAAAAAAAGAATGTACAGGTTTTGACGGAAACATTGAGAACTCAGTCAAGTTTCTCGATTGGAAGACACGAAGAAGATTATGCGTAAAAATCAGTTGTTTTTAATACTTTGCTGTGTGTGTGTGTGTGTGTCCGGTCATATCGGGGAAATACACACACACAAAGACTTATTTATGGGGATATAAGAATCTCTACATAACAGATTTTTCTTTTAGCAATCACAATAAATATCAAAACTTAGTCCTCAGTTCTGGCAGGTGAAAATGGATAGCTTAGAATTAACTGAAATAATGGCTTGGACGATTTTAATTTACAGCCAAACTTTTATCTGACTTCAGTGCCGCCCCCTTTTTTTCTTACTTATATATGGTAACAACAAAACATACATTGCTTTGGAGATGAAAAGAAAAAAAAAATGAAACGTTTGTAAATATCAAAATTTAGCGCTTATTTCAGCCAGGTATCAGATGAGTGACAATGGCTATATCTGCACAAGCGGCCGTACTGACGAGTTATTCCTCTGAAAAGGGCAGCAGATCTCTTCAACCAGCTTGGGCATCTGCATTAATAGCAGTGTCTCTCGAACTTCGATATACAGGAAGCTCAAGAGGCAGCAGACTTCTACAGCCAGCTCGACATCTGATCCAGTGTCTCCGATCTGTGCTCAAATTGCACAGGCAGCCGTACTGTTGTGATATTCCTCCAAATGGACGCTAGTACTCTACAGCCAGCTCGTGCATCTACCAACTACAGAGTGTTCACGTTCTGTAGTTGAACTACTCAGATCAGCCATACTGTCGGAATACTCCCGCAAAGGGGCCGCCGCCACCCATAGCTAACTCGGGCATCTGTCAGGAGAAGGAAACTCCTGTCAAACCTACGACCTAGGGGCCACCTTGGTTTAAAGGGTGTGGTCGACCGTGTGCACGTCGCACTTCACTTTAAAACTCCATTTTCCGGGAATCTGGGCTACTCACGTACAGACCCCGCCGACTTAGGACCTGAAAGTACGTGGAAAACCCTCCCGGGTCTTCGTTCGCGGAGCCAAGCCATCATATAAAAAGCAGTGTCCGTTGCGTTGTAACACACAAAGCATGTCACGCTATATTTTTGTGTATATCTAAGAGTGTTGACCAGATATACTTTTCATATTTTGCATACACAAGCCTAATGTGTCTGCATAAAATGCTATAATTTACATGGTAAACTAGCTAGGTTCCAAAAACATTACAAATTGTAGCAATGATAAGACATCTTTATAAAGATTTCATAAAGTATTGCAATAATTTAAATATCGTATTTGAAGTTTTAATTTTGGATTTAACAGAGTGGAAAAGTCTGACGTCATGACCCGGCTTCCTGCTCCAGTCGTCATAAACGTAATACTGAATTAGCACTAGGGAGATTTTACTACTTTCTTTTTTCGTCGTTTTCTTTGATATTTCGACCGGAATTTCGCACATTTCGTCAGTATAGGACAGTCAGTTTATTTTTCAAAAGAAATTTTGATGAGTTTTAGTGATTGATGAATGATTATGTTTTTGTATCTACCGTAGCAAGCTCCTCTCGTTTGTGCAGCGAGTTTGATTCTCATTTACCGTGGCCTCTATCATCTGGGTGCATCAGAGTTGATAGTAGTGGTAGTTTGATCAAGCGTCGGTGGTGTTGCCATTTTTTTTGCAGGTGTTAGAAGTGCCATTTCTACGTAGGCAGTTGGAAGTATTATCGTAGTTCACCATTTTGTCGGAGGTCGAATCGAGGTCAATTTGATTGGTTGGTACAGGCTTAGTACTGGGTGCTAGGGTACTCCTTCTGGTTGTGTGGTGTCCGGCTAAGTTGGTACGTACTTAGCAACACTTTGTGTCGCTTTGAGTTTGCGAAAGAATAAAGAAATGAGAATACGAACCAAGTAGTAATAACAATAATGAAAACTCTAGTACAAAGTCTGGAGTAGTTGTCAAACTCCAGTACAAAGTACAGAGTTGACTTTGTTTTTCTACCGTAACAAGAACAACAAGAATAAACCTTACCAAAATGAGGGGTGTAAACCGATATGTAAAACCCACATCCCGCTAGCGTGATTTGAACTCGCGACCAACCGATTTCCAGGAGGCTGTCTTACTGACTGAGCTAAATGGAAAATATTATATTAATCAAAATTTATCATACAGATACGCACGAGCTTATTTCATTCTAATAAATAAATTTATTTTTATTAAAAAAAAAATATTTTTATAATTTTTATTTATTTATTAAGTATACAATAGAAAAGTTGCAGTAATCATCTTCAGTCGAAATTTAAGTTGGATTGGAGTTTGACCCTGCAGCAGCCAGTCTTGTACTATTACTTGTTGTACAGCGTGCTGAAAAGAAGACGAGTACGATACTGAAGAAGTTCATAATGGAATGGATTATTTCTCACTAAAGTTGGTTCGTAGTCATGTTGTTTGTTAGTGAGTTGAACGTTTCGCTGCTTGAAGTAGTGAATATTTGTATCGCCGCTTTGTTGTGTGAGTAGTTGGTGAATAGTGTTGCGTGCGTGTGAGAAGTGAGGTGTGTGTGTGTGAAGAAGTGAGGTGTGCGTGTGAGAAGTGAGGTGTGTGTGTGAAGAAGTGAGGTGTGTGTGTGAAGAAGTGAGGTGTGTGTGTGAAGAAGTCTGTTCATTTTAGGGATTGGTGTCACTATTGACTGAATCCTAATGTGCCTTCGTATTTGTAGGCGAAAAGAGGCTCAAATACGCTCCAGACACTGTTCTCATAAATAATATTTGACAGTACTTTTGATTGGCCAACATTTAATGGTATTTCACTGCATATTTCTATTACCTATTGGAACTTTCAATCTCAATGTTTAAAAAACGACTAATCCCATTGGACTCCAGGTCTTCGAAGGACGAAGAAGGTCGATGCAACTCTTCTAGGCATTGTATTGTAATTATCATGAACTATTATGTTTGTATATTCTATTATAAATAAAAAATATACAAGCCTGGCTACTGCAAGGCCAAACTCCACTCCTACTGAACATGATTACAGCAACTTTTGTATTGTATATATAATGAATAATTTCGTAGGTTTATATACCTACGTATTTATTCATTATATATACAATACAAAAGTGGCCGTAATTGTCAGTTTAGCTCAGTTGGTAAGAGAGCCGCCTTACAATCACATAGTCGTGATTTCAAATCACGATAGGGAAATCTTAATTTTATATATACAGTGAGGCGAAACAAGTATTTGGACATTTACAAAATATTCATTTAATATACTTCCAATGCTCACATTTACTTTAAATTCACACAGGTGATGTATTTTGATATAAAATTAAGAATTACTAAGAAAAAAATACATATTTCCAAACATACAATGCAGAATAAAGTATTCGGACACATTAATTTCATATTTTAATACTTAGTTGCATAGCCCCTGTTTGCACTTACTGCTAGGAGACGTTTTTCGTAACACTTCACAAGCCCTCCGCAACATTCTTTTGAAATCTTGGCTCACTCTTCATTGCAAAAGACCTTCAAATCATTAATGTTTCTGGGGTCCCTCTGATGAATTCGAACTTTCAAACATCGCCATAAATTGTCCAAATACTTGTTTCGCCTCACTGTAGATTTAGTTTAACGTGACGTGATAGATAAACGGTGGAGAGTTTACTCCACTAAATTTGGTGAGGATTGTTCTTATTGTTCTTGTCTTATCTTGCCAACATGGACTGCAGTCTGACAAAAGAAGCAAACTGATCATAGTAGTTATGAATGTCTTGTAGGGGATTGGTTGGTTGCTCTGTACTTTAGTACTTTAGTACTTTAGTAGTGATCACAACAGCGACTGAGAGATTTTCTTGAATGTTATTATCGTTTTCAAACTGTAATCTTGATTACTATTATAAATCTTTGATTTTTCACGTCATTTCACGAGACAGCATTGATAATTATTTATCATGTCTTGTTCACTTAGGACACAAAACTAACAAACGAGTATCCCCCCTTTGTTTAGTGTAGGCAAGGAATCTAGATACTGGAGCCGTAAAAAGAAAATGTAAACTTGAATAACTGATTCAGAGAATTTTGCACTAATGACATAGGTGGTAAAGAATATCTTATAGTATAGAAGCCCATGTCAATGTTTTGTTTGTTTCTTTATTGATTAGTTTCTGTTATGCTAAAACAAACAGAAAGAGAGGACGGGGGTAAAGCAATGCTCTACTGTATATGTGTGTTCGGGTAAGCTGAAGCATGCAGAAAGGGAGGAAGGGTGTGAAACAAGGCTCCACTGTGTCTGAGTTCGCGTCTACATTACAACAATAACTACTGCTTCTGATGTATTAGTAGTAGCACGGAAAAACAATTTCACTAAATATAGGCATCTCTGATTTTTCATTAATATTAAGAAACAAATTCGTTTTTTCCCTCAATTCTGTTGTCTTATTGTTTTAAAATCATTAAAAAACAGAAAATGTAAAGAGTTGTAGAAAATCTACAGAAAAATAATGTTGGTTGAAGTACGCGTTTTTTGTTTGGTTGCAATAAATACATTTATACGAAGATATATATGCGTATAAATCATTCATGCGTAAATAATCCGGTCATTTTTGACGGGTACTATGTTAGTATTGCTATATATTGTATCTCGAAGTGTACAAATAAATATTTTGAGCCATTCACGTTCTGGTTACTGAAATATTTTGAATCTGCGCTCTACTTTTCATTCCTGGCGGCTAGAATATTTTTGTAATGTTTTCATTGGCACGCCCTTATAGACAAAGACGAGAATCTTGGCCGAGTGTCATGATGAGTATATTTTCAGACTTGCTGGCTCCTCCTTCCTTATATAAATGCGACATGAGTACAAATTACAAAAAAAAGAAGAAGAAAGATAGAAAGAAAGAAACTATTCTCTACAGCTGTATATGTCCATGTGCCAACAAAGGAGATATGTCAAAACACAATCATCGGCTCTGAACGAAAAATGCGCCTTAATGATCGGCTTGCTGACCCCTCGTTCAACTCTTTCGTTCGGCTCTCCAGAGTACTGAATGGCGGCGAACGCTGTTTTGCAACTAAAATGGAGGGCGTGGAATGTCAGGAAAGAAGAAGAAGAAACAAAGAGGAAGAATAAGAAGATGGATTGAAAACAGTAGAGGAAGAACCAGGGGAAAGGATGAAAGGAGAAAAGGAAGAAGAAGAAAACATTAAAGAAAAGGAAGGAGGAAGACAGGACGAAAGAAGAAGAAGGGATGAAAAATTAAGAGGATGATTGGACGAAGAAGAAAAAGAAAAAGAAGAAGAACAAAGGATGGAATAAAAAGTTGAAGATGAAAAGATAAAAGAAGAAGAAATGATGGAAGAAGAAGACGATGAAGCGGAATGTAAGAAATAAGATGTTAAAATCAAATAAACATACAAAGGGGAAATAATTCTAAATACAAAATAAAGCATGAAAAAAGTCAAAAGATAAACAGCAAAAACGGACATTTATTAATTGGGAACCCATATCAGCCCGGCATCGGTTTTAGCGATTGCTAAACGGGCGGTCTAGATCGTATAAATGAATAAAGAAACGAGCGCTGTGCGGGGATCGAACCCGCGTCCACATTGGAAGCAGCCTATACGCGGTCCTGCACTTTATCACTGAGCTAACAGCACTACCATGGTTTTAAAGGTCTGCATCATTCCGGACCTCTCCCAGATATATTTTATATACATAAATAACGATTGATTTCGAAATAGAGTGTTTGGAATTGCCCGTTTCTCTGTTGCCAAAACTACTTTTCGTAGGGTTGAACTCATTTTTGGGTGGCAACATATTCATATTTTTGGCATTTCTTGTATATATAAAACTTAATGTTCGTCTGTCTGTTCTAGACCACAATTTTGCATCTAGGAAGCTGAGACTTGGCATAGGGTTACATCTTTTCACAGCGGGGGACATTGCTATGTGATATTTCTGAGAACATATTTTGAAAGGTTTTAGAGGGGGTTTCAATTTACAATGTAACCATGTCCCTAAACTGTACCCTGACTTTCCGTTCGGCGTACAAAACTGCGGATGTGAATGTCTCTTTCTCTCACTGCTTATGCCAAGTATGGCAGTATTTTCTAAAACCTTCCGCTCCCTTTTTTACCTTTTGGACCTTTGGACTTCATTTTCCCCGCCCTCTTTTTTCCTTTCTGGATGTTAGCCCCCCACTCCCCTTTGGATCTTAAACACACCCGCCCCGTTCTCATACACAATTTATTTTTTCTTATTAATGATACAAAGTTTATTACGATAAAATTAACGTGTTACGAGTTTCAGGCATGTATAACGGCACAAGCCGCTTTGTTGTCAACAAGAATATTATAAATATCAATTAGCTTTTCTTTGATAATTGTCTTAGATTAAAAAATATATGGGCCAAAATTATTTGCACAGTTTATCAACTTATTAGTGGGGCAACTTAGCTGAAAGTTTCAAGCCAATTGTGAATTTTGTGATAAAAGCATATGATTTGGTACTCTTATAGCCAAAAGCAATAAAAAAGAAATTTGGATATTGAACCATTATGGATTTTCTATATGTCGCCCATGGCAGCCATTTCTAAATGACTGCCAGCGACAACTGTTTCCAGATCAATTTTCCTATCATCGATTGCTATAATATGATATTGTGGACATAATTAGTTGAATTCATTTACCATACATAGTTTGTGGGAATTGCCATTTGAATAATACATGCGAGTCATTGAAAATTCAAGTTGGACGCCATGACTGGTATGAAAATTGTAATTGCAATAAGGTTGCGTATAGTTGGACAGCTTAGCTAAAATTCCCTAAGAATTGTGCATTTCGTAATAAAAGCATATAATTTGGTACACTTATAACCAAAGGCATTCTAAAATAAATTTGATATTTTCAATATGTCACCCATGGCAGCCATGGGTGACATATTGAAAATATCAAATGGTACTTTACTCAAAGAAGACAAATGGCTGCCATTTGTCTTCTTTGAGTAAAGTACTCAGTTTACGTTTTATAGCTATTTTATAAATAAATACATTCACTGCAATTATTTACAGTGGATTTAATCTTGGTTTTACTTTTCATCCTATGGAATCTGCAAGTGTAAGTGTAATGGTCTGCGAGATAAGATTGAAATGCTAATCATGGCCTCATAGATGCATCCTAACATTATTTTAGCTATCATTTTTAATGATAAAGACTTATCATTGTTATTATCATTGGTGATGGTGGTGGTGATGGTGGTGATACTGATGATGGTGATAATGGTGGTGGTTATGGTAGTGATGATATTGATGATGGTATGATGGTAGTAGTGATGAGATTGATGATGGTGATAGTGGTGATGATATTGATGATTGTGATGGGGATGATGATGGTGATGATGGTGATGGTGGCGGTAGTGATGATATTGATGGTGGTGGTGGTCGTGGTGATGATATTGATGATTGTGCTGGTGATGATGATGGTGGAGATGATGATATTGATGGTGGTGGTGTTGATGATGGTGGTGGTAGTGGTGATGATATTGATAATGGTGGTGGTAGTGATGATGGTGGTGATATTGATGATGGTGTTGATGATATTGATGATGGTGGTGATATTGATAATGGTGGTGGTGATGATGATGGTAATGGTGATAGTATTGATGATGGTGTTGATGGTGATAATGATACAATTCATAAAATGACATGCCTAATATTTTAAACAAGAAATATTGCTTCCACAAATATAAAGTACATAGTTCTTGGGAATTGCCATTTGGATAATACCTGTGAGTCATTGAAAATTCAAGATGGCAACCGTGACTGGTAAGGAAAATTGTAATTGCAATAAAGTTGCGTAAACTAGTCTGATATAGATATTTTCTATAGTTTTGAGAAGGGTCATTAATATTCAAATGGTTCTTCGGACGATTGAACTCCTTCTTGTTATTTGTGCTGTAAACATGACGTTTCGGCCGATCCATTCTTCGGCCTTCTTCAGGTGTAAAATCCGAGTGTGATGGGTTAAGCAGAAGTTATGTTTAAAGGGAAATAACCCTTATAGCACATGGCTCGGGTATTTCTGTGTCTTTGTCTTGTCGGGTTTAGGTTTGTTGAGAAGTGGAAGCCACATCGGGTTGAAATCCGCACTTGTCTGGCTAATGCATTTAGTCGACATTCTGATGTGAGCTGCCTCTTTGATTTTTCTCTGCTTCCAACATCGTTCTCTGTCAATAATCAGGACTTCCTCACAGAGAGGCAGATGGTCTCCGACAGAGAACGATGTGGTTTCCACTTCTCAACAAACCTAAACCCGACAAGACGAAGACATAGAAACACCCGGGCCATGTGCTCAATCGTCCGAAGAACCATTTGAATGGTCTGATATAGTTGATCAAATCATACATTTTTTATGATGCAAAATAGCCCAGAAGATTCCTTTTACCTCACAATTCAAGATGACCACTATGGTGTCAGATGCCGGTGTCCACACCTGAACTACCTTCACTGTGTAGATAGGGCTGGTCAAAGTCATCTGAGAGGTACTATGAACCCTTTGGACATGCCTACCAGATGCAGGCAAGTCCAGCTATGTGTCCTGTAAATGTAAGAAGGGTTGTGTTAAGCAGTGCAAGTACAAACAATCTGCCTTAGATTGCACAGCCCTCTGTTACTGGGGAGTGCTGAAAAGACTTTCCTATAATAGACCCTAGGTTTGAGTTGTTATTGGTATCACATATTTTGAGTTTGGAATTGTGTCATCTTGAAGACCCCCATATAGATAGATAATAATTGAGAGTGTGTTTTATTGTGTTTGGCTATAAGTGTACCAAATTATATGCTTTTATTATTTGGCTAAGCTTCCCCACTATATAACTTTTGTACCGTTTTTTGCCAGCAGACAATACAAAGAAAGATATGTATATATATAGAGAGAGCGAAAGCAAAGATACATTTGTAAAATCCAAAAGACAACACTATATTTTAATTAACGAAAGAAATACTACGCTGGGCAACGCCAGGTAACTCTGCTAGTATATA
>VCCN01001623.1:10107358-10118203 GCA_006491835.1 Architeuthis dux
TATTTTGTATTTAAAATCAAAACACAATACATTTTTTACAGTAAGCTCGTAAGTCTATGCTGTATTTAAAATCAGAACATAATACATCACGTGTGTTATTTAATTATTTTACATTTAAAAAAATTCCAATAAAAATAATGGGATTCGTCTTTTATCGCACAAGAGGATTAAAGAGTTGAAAATTGTGAAAAGACGCCCCCCTTGAAGAATGTGCTCAGTTGGAGCGACCGCTTCTCCACCCCTCTAGCTACGCCACTGGACGCACAGGTTTTATACACATCAGGGTGTGTAGTAGTCGTGGGTAGTCACCTAACTATCCAACAGATTGCTGAGAAGATCGAATACCCGTTGCATCTGAGATTATAGAAATATGTTGGCATATCGACACACAAGCACATTTAATGAAAATACTGCAAAGTATCCAGCCATTCTGACAGACTTTTTTACCTACGCTTATAACACTGTGCAACTTTTAAATAAAAACAGTTTTTGCTCCTGGGTAATAAGTGTTATTTTCTGATTGATTATGTCTAAAAAGTATAGAAAATAGCTATTATTCCCTTCAAACTTTGATTTTGTGATCAGAACATTGATATTTTGAGATTTATCTATTTTGCCTCAGAAAGCTTTGGGAAGGTATTTGAAAGCTGCACACTCCTTATCTAGAGCTGTGACAAATTGTTTCACAAGACCTTTTATGTGCAGTGGCGGCATTAACACCTTAAAACCAGTGGTTTCCACGTAACGTTGTTCATCCCCAAATAGGATTTGGGCAGCTATGGTCAGTTCCGCCTTTGGTAATACGCCAAGGTGTTCCTGCTGTCCCAAAGGCAAAGATAGCAGGGAAACTTGGTAAAACCGCCTTGGAGACCAATCAGGAATGCCACCATTTTGAAGCCCAGCCGTACTCATTATACTCCAAGGCGTCCAGCAAGGTCGTGACACTGTTGTATTGCAGATGAAATGAGGTGCCCAGAATGTGTCTTGATCTCCGATAGGAATGCTGAGATATGTCTTGTAGGCCTCGCACATCATAGCAGATGCTGCCACAGAGTACTGTCCGAGGCAAAGGTCAAAGCCGGTGTCTTCGTCAGACCACAGATAAAGAAGATCCTGGAGTAAAAGGAATTCCCTCACTAGGAAGGAGAACGCAGCTTGGTAAAGCTAGCCACAGTTGTTCAGGACTTTCCGTGCAATCACAAGGCTAAAACTGGTGTGGAACTGGTTGAGATTATGATGAAGAACTACAGTAAAATGGACAGCAGGCTGTTCCTCAAAGTCCATATCCTTGACACGCATCTGGATAAATACGAGGAGAACATGGGAGCGTATTCGGAGGAGCAAGGCGAGCGCTACCACCAGGATATACTGGACTTTGAACGCTGCTACCGAGGAACATATAACGGGAACATGTTGGGAGATTATATTTTGTGGTCTGGTTCGTGAAAGTGAATTACGGTACAATTGTAAAACTCGAAAAACTACTCACTTCAAAATGTTTTGTGATCACTTTTGTTTAACATTGGCGTAAATACTTGTTAATTAAGATTCATATTTTAAAAAATGTGAATAAAAATATTATTTTAAAGTGTTTAATATTCTTATGATAATTTAAGTAACAGTTCTTAGGTGTTTTCATGACTGAAGTAGAAGCCTTCTGAAGTCTGTTAAACTCCCCAGGAAACATGTAGTTTATTTTAGATCTTTATGATAACGAGTTAAATTACAGTATTTTTCAGCGTTTAAGGCGCACATAATACATATACCTAGTCTAAAATGTCCCTTTAAAAGGTGCGTTTTATCAATCGGCAAATACAGTAATTATGAATTTTTAAAGATTATATGAACTTTACGGAATTAAACATTTTTAAAGATTATATGAACTTTACGGAATTAAGCATTTTTAAAGATTATATTAACTTTACGGAATTAAACATTTTTAAAGATTATATTAACTTTACGGAATTAAACATTTTTAAAGATTATATTAACTTTACGGAATTAAACATTTTTAAAGATTATATTAACTTTGCGAAAAAAAAGTTGTACATTGATATCACTTTTTCTATCTTATATCATTTTATGAATTTGCAAAAAACAAAAAAAATAATTTTCTCATTTCAATTTCCTTCCCACTAACTGGTTGTATTCATCATTGTGAATGGCACAGGAGCCCCAATTTTCGGCTAATACAGATACTACATTGACTCGAAATAATCATTTATATCATTTGGTTATTTATGGAAATCGCCACACGACAACTTCTGCTGTCATGTTGATAGTTAGATCGGTGACAGCTATCACAAAGCTCAGAGACAAGTGATTACTGTCATGATTACTGATAACACAAAACGGAGCATCAACGACAATGGATGTTCCTAACACTAACATCATAAGTTGTACATAAATAGAGTCTCACCTGTTCTCCTGACAGTCAGGTTGCCCGGATCGTTGATTGAAATTTAAGCGTCATCGGCCTCTTCACGTCTGCTATTCATTCAAGTTCGAATTATAAAGGAAACAAAGACAAAAAAATGAGAAAGACATGTTCAGCTGATACAACGACATTTTAGTTGACTGGTCCAGGCCAGAGAATAGATTTCATGGCCAAGTACAGGTATTATTGTATCAAGGGCAGCTGTGCGCTGTGCCTCAAGAAAAGGAAGAGCCGAACAGGGTGGGGAATACGGTTAGGGTTAGACGATTGCTTTGTGCGAAAACCAGGGGGGTAAAATTAGACAGAACCCGAAAAAATAGATGCGATATACGATGTATTTCATTCATTTACACGATTAAGCACTGACTCATAGAGAAGAACATGCGATATACGATGTATTTGTTCTGTTTACACGATTGAGCACTGACCCATAGACCAGAAGATGCGGTATACGATGTAGGTGGTCCGTTTACACCAGTGGTCCTTAACCATTTATTACTCCATACCCCCTCACGAGTTCAAAAGATTTGATGTCCCCCTTACTGAAAAAAAAACAAATTTTCATGTGGCAATTTCTTTTAAAAAAATATATTGATATATGAACTTGAGGACACTTATTAATATTTTTATTATTTCTTTATTGCGTGAATTTTTAGTAACAACCACGCAATTACCTCATTGCTTTTATACCTCACAAAGTTAATGAGTTAGTAGTATCTGCTTACAAACGAGAAGCAATTAGCATTAGGTCGTTATTAAATGCTAAGTGGCGAAGTATTTGCTTAATACCCTGTAGTGTTACTGTTATTCTATGGATACACATTTAAAATTATCTCCCTTGTTGTTGTTTTCAAACAAAGAATACTGTATGTATCTGAAGTAACTGAAAAATGATTTTGAGAAGCGCTTTGAAGATCGGATTGATATGAATATTCCAGTCTGGGTTATGAATCCATTCATTTGCAAGGTTGAAGGACAAGAAATCGACTTGCAGGAAGAAATCATTGGGTTTACTTCTCATATTTGAACTACAGGGGTGGGGTTGACATGTAACTAGGTGTCATAGGGGGGCGTTGGACTGAAAAAGGTTGAGAGACACTGGTTTACATAATTAAACGTCAATAGTCGAGAAGATACGATATACGATGTATTTGATCAGTTTACACGATTGACCACTGAA
The DNA here is from genome assembly GCA_006491835.1 of Architeuthis dux. NCBI lineage: Eukaryota > Metazoa > Mollusca > Cephalopoda > Oegopsida > Architeuthidae > Architeuthis > Architeuthis dux. Next base: position 10,110,976 of record VCCN01001623.1, read on the forward strand.
CCATGGACTAGAAGATGCGATATACAGTGTATTTGATCCGTTTACACGATTAAACACTGAACCATGGATTAGAAGATGCAATATACGATGTAGTTGATCCACTTATACGATTAAACACAGAACCATGGACTAGAAGGTGCGATATACAATGCATTTGATCCGTTTACACGATTGACCACTGAACCATGGACTAGAAGATACGATGCATTTGATCCATTTATACATACAGTTTTATCCATTCTTACCCTTGTTCATTACATTGCAATATTGGGTGGAGAGTGGGACCTTTTTGTTCCCATTCAAGCATAAGCAGCCTCTTCTATTCTCATACTTGTGCATTACATTGATAGTGGTGTGAGGAGGGAGAAGAGAAAGGATGAAAGATATGAGGAGAATGAATAATAACCAGAAAGCGTAACCGTCATACACAAGCAGAATGATAGTATAATACTTTATCTCAGAATTTGAAAACAACTATTACTACTACTTCCCGGTATGAGCGAAGAATGTGGAAAACTCTTCATTAGGACAAATTTCCCTGTACACTCAGCAGCTAATTGAGTACACTCTAACCTGTGTGATTGGGGTGGAGTTATCCCTTCGGTGGACTTGCATCCTGCCAACGGGGTTATCTTAAAAACTTGTAATAATAAAGTCCTGATCTCGGCCAGACGTGAAACTTGCAAGGGCCACTAAGCTGACGCATGCAAAGGAAACCAGGACTTCGTTACCAGCCATTCATACTCCAATGGGAGTTGTCTCTTAAGAGATGGGCGCTTTCCTCCTCCTACTACTACTACTACTACTACTACTACTACTACTACTACTACTACTACTACTACTACTACTACTAGATTGTCACCAATATCGTGTGGAATAAAGTTGGAAGATAGAAGGCAAGGACAAAAGGATTAGGGATGAGAACCCAGGTTTATTAACATCTCTGATAAACCTCAATGCAATGTCACATGAAATGACGAAATCCTGGTGCGAGTTCAAGTCATTTCTGAGGCTATTTCTTCATTCCTAAGTTTAGTTTACCGGCCGAAGAATATGTCGGCTAAAAACGTTTTCAATGAAAGCAACAAAGAGATGAACTAACTAAAACTAATACTAAAATATGTATAAAATTAGTTTTCTTGTCGTCGTCCAATAAATAAATGAATAAATATTTTATAAGAAAAAAAAATGAAGACGAGGATTATTATTTGAATAGAGAAAGCAAAATAAAAGCAACAAATAGGGGATTGGATTGTAGTAAAATACAAGAAGCAACGGGATGCAATAGGAAGCAAGGAGAAGTGAAGCAAAGATATCATTTATTTCCAGTAACAATTGTTCTAATCATTGAATAACCCTAACCTTAATATTTTAAAAGATTAATCACCACTAAACTCTGTAGAAAAGCTTTTTTTAAAAATCCCATTCCATTTGTTTATCGTTACGAAAAGCAAAGGGAAGCATCTAGATCCGTGGTCCCCAACTGGGAGGTTAGTCCAAGGGGGGAATAAGGCTATTAGGTAAAAATAAAGTTCTCTCTAGAGATAGGGTTTTCTGCACTTCTATCTATCAAGTCGAAGGCTCAAAATAAGCTCAAAGTTGAGAATGATTTAAGATGTGCTCTCTCACTAATAGACCCACAAATTGAAGAACTAGTAGCAAAAACAAGAACAGAGATCACATTGATGTGTACATCAGTTACGATAGCAGAGTTCTTATTTTTTTGTAATAAATTGGAATTTCAAATGATGTGTTCTAATTATTTTCGCTTGCTTTCTTTGAGTAACAAATGCGCAACATCAGCTGTACAATTATAAAATTGAACTAATTCTTAGTATGAAGCTGTCTAATTATAAGTAAAATAGTTATTATTTGAAATTTACAACTTAATAAATGGAATGGGGAATACTAGTAATCTTATTGACAAAAGTGGGGAACCACTGCTCTAAGCAATGAATAACCCTATCATTAACCTTAAATTCTTTAATTACAAACCTCAATATAAAAGCTTTCTAAATTACATTCCCTTTGCTTCGCGTTGCTTCTCGTATTTTACCACCTCCGAAAGATAAGTAGTTAGGAAGTGGAAGCGATTGGATTGTGGATAGTTTGGGGCGAAGTATAATCAGGCGCGTTAAAAGACTAAAGTGAACAGCTCGGAAATAGAAAGTTTGATAAGCTTGACAATGTATCAACACGACATTCGAATTGATAAGGTGAAAGAGACACTTGAGTTCCCCGTGTTAAGTCGACGTTAAGAAAGATTTTAGGTCTTCAGAAAGAAGTGATGGGCGGGATTGGAGTTGGCATTTATGTTCGCAAAGACTTAGTTGAAAGACTCGGAAATCTAAGGACGTTTAAAAGTATCGGCTTATCTGGTTTTGTTAAGATAAAGCAGTTGCACTGAGAAAACCTGACTGGGTCAAGCTTTGATTAAGGCCTAACGCCCTTGGTTGGACCCTTCCGAAATTTAATTGTTTTAGGGTATGACGGAAGGGAAGAGATTCTTATCCGACTCGAAGAGAAGAAGAATAGAGATAATGATCCGGTTAATGAGACATTAGTTCGTTTTGGGGCTATCTGGGGTCGGCATAATTGGTAAGGCACCAGGCAAACAGTGGAAGAGATGAGGAAGATGAAAGCGACCTGTTGACAATATTGGATCCTTCAAAAAACAGGTGTTGGAATCTAAACTCTTGAGTGTTTAAAAACGTAAACTTTGCTGTTCAAGACTTAAACACCTTCTCATGTATCAATTTCATATGTGGAAAATAAGTCTGCACTCTATAAACGATATTTTAGTTAACTGGTTCCGACCAAAGAATAGATTTCGCGGTCAAGTAACAGGTATAATTGTACCAAGGGAATCTGAGGAAGTCGACACCCAAGAAAAAAGCCCCAAACTTGTATAAAAACATAATTTTATCATCAAAATCTTTGTGTCATTAATAAGAACAAACATTGGGAATAAATCTTATATAAACTTTCTGTGAGTAAACCGAAGAATTTTCAGATAATTGACAGCGTGAAAAATTGTAGACAAAAAATCTTTTTATCAGTAAATTCAAGAAGAAGTGGAAGCAAGTTGGAAAAATAAAGTAAAAATTGACTTTATAATAATCCAATTCTTGGTTATAATTAATGAACATTTTCGGAAATTAACGACATGGGAGTTGCCATGAAAACAACAGACGTAAGATGAAAGAAGTACTAGTCAAAAATTAATAATGGCAGTGCTTCATCTTAGAAATTTAAAAACTATTACATCTGATACTACTAGTGTAAATAAAGCAATAGAAATAAGATGACGAAATACTAATGAAAAATTAATTATTATTTTAAAATTTGTTTTGATTACTTTTATTTTTTCATCTTATTTTATTAGTTGCTTTTTAAAGGTAGAAAAGTAGTCATGAAAAATAATAATGATTTATAATACTTCATCTATAAAAAAAACCCCAAAAAACGAAAAGATATATTACAAAAATGTAATTATAATGAAAATGCGTTATCTAAGAAATACTATTACTACTAGTGTAAATAGACAAAATAACATGGAGATCAGAGAAGTAAATGAAAAGGCTATACGGCTAATTTGCTGTTTGCTGCTTTAGCTTTCGATGCCTGTCTTGTTAGGCCGCAAGGCATTGAAGTTCATTCGCCGAATAGGCTCCATAGTTGTTCAACGCCACGACGAACCGCGCGAGACCAGCTGGCTCTTCCAGCGTGTGTCGATGGCAGTCGTCCGTGGCAACACGTTCTCCATAATGACAGCGGGAACAGACAGAGTTGTATGTTAAGAAAAAACAACAAAAAATTCTATTTGAATCATGACGTACCTAAAACTTCAAGAACAAAGATGACAATTACATGAAATTCACTTGTCAGTGAGTTGTTGATATTTTTTATTATTATTCTCTCAACTGATGAATACAATGTATGAAACAAATTTGTATTGAGAAAAAAAAAATTATTTAAAAAAAAAATTAAAAAAACAAAAAAAAAAGATTGGTATGATAGGCTCCCAGTGTTCAAGAACCCACCCATAAACCCTGGGTGATATTCAAACGTGGTAATTTCAGAATTCTGATATTTGTTTATCGTCCTTAGAAATTAATCGTTAACTAGAATTTAATTTTAGTCGAATAATCAAAGTATTTTGAACGACTATGAAGAATGCGCAAAATCTACATTAAGAAAAATATTAAGGTAGCGAAAGATTAAATGCAAATAAATTTCATCTTGTTAGGACTTCATTATATACTTATTAGTATATAATGAAGTCCTAACAAAGTGAAGTTTATTTGCATTTAATCTTTCGCTACCTTAATATTTTTCTTAATGTAGATTTTGCGCATTATTCATGAATGTAGGGCAACCCATCCTTCAGACAAAACTCCCTTGGACAAAACCCACTTAGTTGCAAATGCTATTCAAATGTTTTCCGCACAAATTTTCACTTCAAAATCAAACTTACAAGTGCAATGTGAATTAAACCATTTAAGTTTGGCTTTTTTAAACATGCATTTTCACTTACCGAATAATATGAAAAACATTAACACAGGTTTTTACGCATATTATACAAAATTCATAATTCATATATAATAATTCATATAATAATTCATATAATAATAATTCATAATTCATATATAATAATTCATATATAATAATACGAAAAACATTAACACAGGTTTTTACGTGTATTATACAAAACTCAAGTGGAATCTATACAATAACATCGACGTCCTATTTTTGTCGTCTATAATATGGCTGGGATTACTCATTGCTAAGCCTCATATCGTGAAATACACATCAAAACATTTTGTATACGAAGTTACTTCTTTCTTAGTAATCAACATACACTACATAGATTGTTAATGGTAATGTTTTAATGAAACAAAAACCATATTGAAAATCTCATTAAGTGTTAAGATTCATCTAAAGTTAATTTTACTGCCATTTGATGCTGCGTCCTGAAAACCCGTGTTGATCTTTTTTCTCCAACTTGACCTAATACTATTTAATAAACAGAAATGTGTTAAAAAAAAAGAAAACAACCTTTATATGAGGTTTAAGTCACATTGTGCTTGTGTAGAAACGAAAAAGATAAAAGATAGGCAAGTTTTATTTTGAAGTTAAAATTTGAGGGAAAAACGTTTGAACAGCATATGCAAATGTTGAATTATATTTTTTATTTATGCGAAAATTATTTTTAATAATCCAAAGGATAAAAATCCTGATCGATTATCACATTTGTTTTCGGATTTTACTAAAATTCATTGTGGTGGCATTATTCTTTAATTTTTGGATGCCATAAAAAATGTAAAGCTTTGAAAATGTGCGATTAGAAAATGAGGCCAAGTAAACATTTTTCCTTAAGTAAGAATAATAAATAAGGTAAAACATATCGAATAATGTCACCAATTACTTTGTCATGTTTGAAATTTAAATTTAATTTGTCCTACTAGGGTGCAGCACTTTCGTCTACATCGCTTCAGCAAATATCAGTTTTGCCTAAATCACTTTGGTCTAAAAATCACGTTTGTCCCTACAATATCTCCAAAAGTTCTCAATGAATTTCAATGACATTTTGTCGAATGGTTGGCCATGCGTTGAGGGAGAATTGATGACATTTTGGGTTGAATCCAATTAAACTTTGGGACGGATCCTGGAATTTTTCCTCTAAATCGGAAAAAAAGACAGAAAGAAAATCCTTGGATCCACCCCAAAAATCTCATCATTTCATCCTTAGCCAATGGGCCACCATTCAACAAAATGTCATTGAAATTCATTGAGAACTTTTGGAGATATTGTGATTTCGACAAAACTGATATTTGCTAAAGTAGACGAAATTACCGCAACCCGCCCTACTTTTCACTTTAACTTAGGGGGTTTTGTCCAACGGAATCTCGCCTGGGAAATATCAACACCTAAAATCGGTTTCCAACGTACCTTATGAACATTCAATGAAACCATTGCCACCAACATGTAAGTATTTGTTGTTCTCTCCGGTACAGGTCCAAATCACATAACCCCTCTACTCATGGAGAACAAAATAACTTTTTTTTTATGTAGACTTTATTTATAATATATATCAACGTGTTTCTTATCTCAACTTAAATTCTGATAGAAAATCTAAAGGCGATAAGTTACCCAAAGCATAATTCCCGATATCATGTGTCAGAAAGGGCAGGTTTACAAATGAGCCTTGCAATTTAGTAGAGCTACAAAACCTCGTCCGTCCTCACGTTTGGTTCTCCATCGACTCTAAATGCCGGACTAAATTACTGCATCTCTTTGATGTCCCTCCCTTTAAACACACCCCGCTTCCCTACTAAACGGGCACCAAAATTTTATGTTCGCAAGTCAGTGACACTCGTCAGCGGAAGGAATTTGCCCCTAAAAACTGAAGGCTGGCCATAACCAACTGATAGAGGATATTTATTTAATTCTCTGCTCGAAGTGAACGCCATCTTGACCCTCTTGCAAGAACTCGTAAGGGAAGAAGAGATAAGATAGACTATAACAGTAATATGTTGACAGCAGTGTTTACGGGCCAGCTGTTAGTAGTTCGCTTTTTATATCAATCGCTGGCTTTCGGTGTATTTGTAGACAAGAGACTCCTTTTTTTCCTATGAGCGGTGGAGATTGGGGGGCGATGGTATATCCTTTTGCGAGAGTTCTGTCTCATTTAAGGCTTGTTATCATAATTTATTGGTAGCACAGAGAAGAGGCCATTTCGGTAAACTCGGTCCCAAGGTATCTTTAAAAAAAAAGAAATTAAGCAAAACAAAGAAAAGCAAACATAACTTGAAAATAGTTTTATTAAAAAAAGAAATAAATAAAAAAGATGCCCATATTAGCAATATGCGCACTATTCATATAATGAACTGCGTAACCATTTGTTTGTTTCTCTGTCCGTAACAATAGACTCTTCCACTTGGAAGTAACAACTTTGCTGATAAAAATATCCCTACCGACCATTTAAAACAATGGACTCTTCCACTGAAACGATATCATAGAAATTCAAATAAATATATCCGTGTTTATTCGTCACGGGGTTTAACTAGTCACTGATATTTACTAAACTTTGCTTAGTACGGTACACGACCAAATGGAGAAAAATGATTAGGTTGCCCTATTCTTCCAAGTATATTTTAAATTCTATTTTCCATTCATCCTATTAAACATATTTAGATATATCTTCTATAGTTAAGAGAAAGGTCAT
>VCCN01001623.1:10249842-10263757 GCA_006491835.1 Architeuthis dux
ATGTCTGACCTCAGTTTTAGACCCACATGCACCAGGGATAGGGAAATGTTATCTCCTGGTTTGTAAACCGGAATTTAAAGGTTTTCCTTTTCAGCAAGAAAGGATGCAATATGATACTGCGAAAATGCTTTTGGTACCAGAACTGTGCCATTTTCTTGGTCACTACATTCTATTTTCTATTTGAAGGATGTTCTACGACTAATAAAGAACTGTGTCCTTTTGTGTTTCTGTACACAGATCAATATAGAAGACGCACATACCACCCAGGTGTAAAATATAACCCATTGGATGCACTGTTCCTCAGATGAGAACATAGCTAAGCCATTATCAGATCAGATTTTCCAGCAGTGTTTTAACGTTTTCTGTATCATGCTTGTACTTTGAGAAGCATTTCAGATTATATTTTCCCTGACGCCAGCCAAAAACACACTTAATTCATAATATCTTAATAACCAAATAAATGTGTTGCTCGCGTTGAAGGACTGGACTGAATGTAAGCAGCCATAGGTGTCATTTTAATAAAATAAACATTTATCCCAGCCTTTGATTTGTTTCTAAGTTGTTTTTCAGTTTTTTCATGATTGGATGATTCACTAGAACCTGGCGGTTCAAGTTTTATTCTCGCAATGATTGTTTTATTAGTGAACCTTGAGTAACACTCTTTGTGCCAAACAGCATCAGTTTCAGAAATTCCAAATATCCTATCAATTGAATCGCTATACTGTGTGTTATTTCTTTTCATTCTCTCTTGTACAGTCATTTTAACAAGTTATTCTCTTCTATCGGTTTGACATATTAGACATTTTCCCCAATTAGTCTGATCGGTTTGCTCCATTTTTACACAATATCAATAGCAACTACCACCAGCTATATAGTTATAAAATCTTGGTTTCACATCTAAGGATATTGGTATTTCTACACCAGCTGACTTTGCATTTCAATCATGCGACTGCACGCAAAATATTGTGCTTATCATACTCATTACATACGGTATGTTGCTAATTCTACTACAATTCACCAAATGTATGTATGTAACAGCGTAACTCGAGAACCACACAACATATCCTTGGTTTTCTTATATTTTCATCTATTCATTTGTTAGAAGATTCAGAGCATTTATTTCGGGAATGTTCGAATCGCTACCCCAAAGTTCCTGGAATCTGAACAGCGCGTGCGAACCGAATGTAGTCCGCTACCCTTTGTGAACAGTAACTGTGTGATATTGCCGTAAATATGCCAAAGGGCGTCATGGATAAGTAATTTTTTCATGCTCGAATTCCTCGAACTTTTCGGTAGCACCTCGTGTACTTCATTGGTACTGAAAGGGAGGGTCAGTCATTGGTCGTCAATTTCTATGTCACAGAGAGGTGTGAAGTAATATAACGGTTACCAGCACGGAAAATGGGATCGACAGAGTTCGAATCCCGGTTGAGGTTGCTTGTATTCGCTTAGCACTAAAGTCTATGGGAAAGGTTAATTCTAGATCCCTACTCCCTGTGTCATCGCCAGGTATCTTCACAAAAGATGTCTCATCCCCGGCATGTCACGATGGTTGACCGAAACGAGAGTTAGCACGCGGACAAACAACTCTCCCATAACTATCTTACTTACCCAGGCGTTAATAACAGTAAAAAGCTGTTGCACATATTGATAAGGGTGATACTGAGTGGGCTCTCAATATTTAGGGGGCCCCAAAATTAGTTAACAGAAAAGAATTACCATGAGAAAGGTTCGTAAACGTACTCATTAATAATAATAATCAGTATGTGGATGAAATTCAATATAATTACAATTCAATAGAATCTATTGTTTACTTAGACTAGTAATCATTTTGATGGTGGGGGGGGGGGCTGTTTGAATTATAGCCAGGGGGCCCCATCCACACTATGTAGATATAAAGAGCAGTTCATTTTTTTTCCAGTCAAAAGGAAATTTACACAAATAGTAGATTATTTTGGTCGCGGGGCTAGGGGTGCTAACGAAATAAACTTTATACTTCAATTTCAACTGGTTATGAAAGTTTTGGTCTGGTGGGTCCCGGTATTTTCTCATCCGTGGTGACTTGGGCTGTTTGAAGTTGATTCAGCCAGTTTCATAGAGTCACGTACTCAAAGTTCAAACATTATGACTTGCGATATCCAGTTCGGAGTGCAACCATTGAGCTATAACTACAGGGTAACCCTACGCGGTGTGTTTGATTGATTAGAAGGAAAACAGACTCCGGAGATGAAGAGCAGAATCCAGAATACGAAGTTTTACGGTTTGAACTAATTAATGGTTATCAATAAATGCAGACAATTGCGCCATCTGATCCTCACGCGTTATCTTTTGCAGCCGGAGAATTAAGCGAGGGATATAATAAAAACTAAAGCCAAGCAAACCTCATTTCTGTCAAATAAGGAGCAAATTACTTCCTGAAGTCTACTTTCAAACACCCACAGCTACTTCATTTTTATTTGCTACAACTCTTTTTTTCTTTCCTAAACCCCAACTCTTATTTTGTAATGTGTACCGTTTGCAGAGGAAGAGGGAGTTGAAAGGGAGGAAAAGAGGACGAATGGGAGGGGGGGAAAGGGGAGAAAAGAAGTGATTTACACCCGTCTGGCTTCAGCTTTGCCTTTTATATGAAAACTAGAGTTTAATTTGTACGGGTCGTGTGTGTTGTACGCTTAACTAGATTATTTTTAATTGAGACCAATAATAGGGGACTGGCGTGAAAATGACACAGCGCCTCTCGAGGGAGTTTTGATTTACAACTGATTTGCATTGCAAAGCCATCAACTTTTCTTTCCCTTGATTTATTTCCATATAAATACCTGATGGTATTTTGCACTTAACCATTTATAATTAATTGGGGGCACACGCTTGCTTTCTTCTCCTTTCGCTGCTCTTCATATCTCAAGCATTTATATTTCTACTGCTCACCATGGCCCTTTTTTTCTCTCCCCCCCTCTCTCTCTCTCTGTGAGTTTTCTTATTGTTAATTTCTTTCTTTTATGTTTTAATAATTTTTGGTTGGTCACTAAATTAAGATGTTTTGTCTCATCACCTTTCTTCTTTTTTTAAAACAAAATAATTATCTCCAGTCAAATGTACTGTGAATGCAACATTTTGTGCGTTTTCTGGAAAATGTTGATTGCGTTTTCTGGAAAACGTTACAAAAATGGCAGCCTTTTCAACTTGCACCAGTATGACTGTTGACAGACATAGCTAACGCAGACTTGTTTTTCTGCTTGATATCTAAAGGGAAGCAACATTATAGTCCGAAAATCATCGACACTTTGCTGTTAGCAAAAAACATCATCCCGCTTAATCTTGACTGAACTTTGTTAGAGTCTGTTATTCCAGTGGTCTCCAACCTTTTTTCACGATACGAACCCCACATATTATTTGAGACTTAGAAAGAACCCTTAAACTTGATAATAGCAAGAATATATACGTACACATCTTTTCATTTTCCTTTATTAGAAACTATACCATTTCATAAAAATAGCGCGTTGTAAATTAATAATGAAAGTTAATATAAACAATACCTAACAATCTCCGGAGAACAAAAATGGTTCGACATTGTTCACAAAATGAATTGTTTGTCAAAACCGAAATGTTTTATGTGTTATTAATGTTTTAACTAATATTAACAATTTTGGTCAAACCTTACTGACGAAGAACCCCTTTTTTTCACGAACCCCCCAAAACCTTTCACGAACCAATGTAGGTGACCACTGTGTTATTCATTATAGACGAGAAGAATAGTCCGACCATATCATACACAATGCTCAAAACATTGGCTCAACATCCAACTCATACCTTTTTATTTTCTGTCTATTAGTTTTACGTTAGAAACCGTTTTTTTTTAAAATTATTTTTTTTAACTATTCGGCTTGATTGAGCACTCCCGGGTTTATATTTGAGCAGGATTAAGTATCAACTCAAGTATCTACTAAGTGAGTGATCTGCCTCATGGTTGAAATAGTTACAGTTTCCCCCCACTGGTGTCAGAGATCGGTGTTCGAACCGAGGTAAAAGCTGGGATTTCAAATGCTGATTTTGTAGGCAGGTAGAATCTCCCCAGTTTGATGATTGATACTTGAGCAGTGTCAGTGAGGCTTGTTTAGCTATACCCAGCAAGGAAAAATGATCATGTCTTCATACAAGCATGTTCTTTTTATCCTGGCGCCAATGTTATATGTACTTTCAAATTTCGCGATAACTTAGTTTACAATCCCCAGGGGCGGATCCAGCCTGTTGAGGTGACCGTCTTTCAAAATTTTATTTTGGGGTTCGGGGGGTCTGGTGGCATGCTCCCCCAGAACATTTTGAAAATGATGTATCCTAGTTTGGCTAAAATTGCGTTTCAGGGCGTATCAGCTACGGAAATTAAAATAAATACAAATTTTCGGAAAGATTCTAAGGGTTTTGAAGGTTGTCACGTGTTGAGACGAAAAGATTTAAAACATCGGACGACGAAGAAGACAGTATAAATAAACAATTTTAGGAAAAATTCTGAGGGTCTTGAAGGTTATCATACGTTGGGACGAAAATATTTAAAACTCGAAAGACGCTCAGGATAAATATAAATACAAATTTTCGGAAAGATTCTGAGGGTCATGAAGGTGTTGAGACGAAAAGATTTAAAACTAAAAGATTCTGAGGGTCTTCCAGAAGACCCTGGAAGACCCCTGGGATCCACCCTTGATCCCAGCACCTTCTAATGACTATGTGAATATAAGGACTGGAAATATTCACTTGAACACTTTATCAAGTACAATAATTGTAATAATGCAATTGAAATATTTTGAAATATCAATAATGCTTAAATCGAATCAATGAATGTAGAGTAGTTATTTACTAAACTTATCTTTGTGTGTCACAAGGCCACAGAAGTGTGGCACCCACTGAGGATGGAAATCAGTACACTAAGGAATTGTTGATTTTCTAGACTAGCTTTCTAACCCCTGTTCTACGGCGAGGCGACATTATAATTATGTATAGGCAGTCCCCGCGTTACGAACGAGACCCGTTCCAAAGTCTGTATTTAAGTCAAATTTGTAGGTAAGTAGGAACAGGTACATACATATCTTTAGTGTCAGTCAGTCAAATGTTTGTCTTAGTATACAGTATATGAGTGGCCGCGCATGATAAGTGCCCAACGCATCATTTTTAAAGTTGATATTTCCGTTATTTTTAGATCTACAATACTCAGGTTTTTTTTTCATTTTGAAAGCTTGAACAGTCTGCATTATGCTTTATAGAGTGCTCAAGCTTCAAAATAAAAATAAAACTGAGCATTGTAGCTCTAAAAATAACCAAAGTATCAACTTTAAAAATGGTGCGTTGGACACTCATATTTTATCGGAATATATTTTTAAATCATTAAAAAGACCTCGGGCATTTTCTTGTCCAAAAGTAAGGCTAATGGATATATTATACTGATTTTGATCGTCTAATGAAATTATCAAGAGCAATTCCATTTCAATAATTAAACCACGACATTGCTTTGTAATAAGTAGTGCATGCGTTCGTAAGTCGGACGTTTGTAACCCGGGAACTGCCTGTGTGAATCTTATCTCTGCCTGACACAAGGTTACAGTAGTGGGGCATCCACTGAGGGTCGAGATCAACACACTAGAGAATTGATTGTTTACTCGACTACATTTCTAACCATTGCTTCGCGATGAGGCGCTTATTATAACTATTTTAGAAGATCAACTCAGTCTGGAACAAGGTCAAAGTAATGGAGCACCCAGAGAGGACTGAACGTACAACATTTGCGAAACGAGCTTGCTTACCATCGCGTTATAATAGGCATCCAATATATTTACTAAGCTTAGCTCAGTTTGGCACACGGTCACATTAGTTAGGCACCCAGTGAGGATCGAACTCCATATATTAGCTAAGTAATGGTCTGCGAAACTATCTTGCTAAACATCGCGCTATAATGGACATCCAAGATGAAAATGCAAGAGGAAAGCTGCAGTGCATGTGTAGATTTTGCAGTCCTTAAAGAAAGTGCTTTCTCTGACAATAAGATGCAAGTTTGAGGCATCCAGTGCGGGTCGAACTCACTATAGTAATAGTGGTCAGCTCGACTAACTTGCCAAACATTAGCGAGGGGCCTCAAATAGTTATTTACTAAGCTTAAGCACAAGGTCACAATAATGGAGCACCCAGTGATTATTTGAACTCGCTTAGGGTTGCCACACGTCCGTATTTTACCGAACATGTCCTCCATGTAGGTCTTGAAATCTTCATGCGGAAGGAATCTTTAAAATTCTTCAAATGTCCGGAATTTCAGCTTCCATCATTTTCTCCACGGAAGAAAAACATGAAACTGTAATAACGAGAGAGAGAGAGAGAGAGAGAGAGAGAGAGAGAGAGAGAGAGAGAGAGAGAGAGGGGGTGTTCCTGTATGGTGTTGTCAACTTAACAGTTCTAGGGCTAGCATATAGTGCCATGTACGGCTTTTTCTTGTACTTAAGCCATGCGCATTAATTCTTTTTAGATTGCTATTACAGCCATAAATGAAATGTTGAGAGTATACATTTTTTTTCTTGTGGCTTTCTTGCCCTGCATTTAAAGCATTTTAGCAATTTTCAACCATAATCTAGCCACTGTCGCTATATTATTTACGTGTGTTGACAACAATGACGGTGACAAGGAATGTCCTCTTTTTGAATTACGGTGACCGGGAACGGCCTCTTTTTTGACAGACGGTGACCAGGAACGTCCTTTTTTTTTGACTGACGGTGACTGGGGACGTCCTCTTTTTTGAATGTTCAGGTATGGGAACCCTAAACTAGTTTATGAGACGAGTTCGCTTATCTTCTTAGTGAGGATCGAATACGAGCTAATAGGTGGTCTTAAATATGAGCCTGCTAACCATCACACCACAGTAGATTCCCTCAAAGAATATGGAATTACCAAATAATGGTATCCCTTCGCTTTAAAAAAAATCGCATTACGAAAAAGGCAAAATACAAAAATAGCAACAGAACGCGCCCATTTTTTCTCTGACGACTCAGCCTAAAATACCACCATCACCATTTTTGGGTTATGGAACGCTCAAAACATTTACCCATATAAATTAATGGTAATACCTTCTTCGCTGTACGCCATTTCGGCTTACGAATTTTAGGAACGGTCTACTTTCGTATAGCGGAGAAAACCTGTAATATCTTCTAAAATGAAGAATTTCCAATAATTCTCTTTTTTTTTTTAGCATCGAAATTAAATCAGAGCAGAAAAGTAAAGGCTATTAAAGGCAAGAAGGTTGCAGTGCCCAATGTGCATATCTTCCAAACCGTTAAAGAAAGTGACTTCCATCTTTAATTGGTGCTAAACGACCTCTAAAAAAAAATGTAACAACATTTTAATTAGTTTCTCAAGTTAAATAAAAATGTAGATTTTGCACAGAACCAAACTGGTTTCATACATTGTTGGCAAGGATCTAAAATAATTCAAGGTCTCTGATCTTGCTCATATAGTGAAGTATTCTCTCGTAAGTTGCGTGAGTGAGGGGCGTTCCTATTTATAAAGCTCTGAAGCACGAGTCAATTATTTACCTTATGTGGACCGATGAATTAACCATTCATGACCAGTCAATGACAAAGAGAGACGGGGAAAAAAATCAATCCGTTTTAAGCAGAACTCTCGTCAACAGATGTGCATTCATTGGATTTTGGTTAATAACTTGGAGAAAAAAATCTAAAAATCTAGAGATAATTCTCAATAGAGAACAAGACTATAAGTAGCGTAACTAAGCGAAGAATACAGTATATGTAGTGACGAGATATCAGTAAATCGTGTCGAATGATGACGGTTGTCACCGGGAGGCGAGACCGGACCGGAAGAACAAATCCCGCCCATTACATATGCACAATGTCCTCTCCTCAGGAGTTTTCTTTTTTGAAATTCTTTTTAGGCGAGCATAGAAGAGCAGAGTGGTGTGTTCGTATTCTCGGTCAGTAAATGAAAGCCGACAGAGAAAAAGAATCTCATGAGTCTGTGAATCAAAAACCGTTTGTTAACATGATGCAACGCGATTTTTGTTCCTTGGTAGTGAGTGTTAGATTCTAATTGCTTATGTGTAAAAAGTATAGAAAATGGCTATTATTCCCTTCAAGCTATGCTTTTGTGACCAGGACAGTGATATTCATATGTAGTTCTTTTCATACTTTATGTGATTAAAAATGTGCAGATTCGTCAGTTGTCTAATTGGAAGAAATATCATTCCAAAATATCACTGTCCTGGTCATAAAAGCTTAAAAGTTTAAACGGAATAATTGATATTTTCTATACTTTTTTTAGACATAATCAAGAAAAAATAGAAAATAACACGTATTACCCAGGAACAAGAAAAGTAAAAATATGCATCATGGTGTAATGAGAAAATATACCTCATTTTGAAAGTTATAACCCCAGGAGAAAAAAAAAGATTACAAATTATTACATTCAACAATCTACTATAATAATGAACTGTGTGATATTTTTCGGTTTCTGTGTCCATAGCAATGGACTCTTCCACTTAGAGTAGAAGTAACAATTTTGCTTATTGTTTAGTAGTTTCTCTTCTGAAAACATCATATCATAGAAATTCAAGTTTATCCGTGAATTTTTCACGGGGCTTAAATAATCGTCCAATAATTAGTAATTCAATATATATAGATTCTTTCGAACACAACGTTTCGACCGTTGTACCGTACGACCTTCTTCAGATGGGTGTCGTAAATGGGGTAGGTTTGGAATGTTTGGACACCCCCCCCCCTTCGAAGCGTGGGGCAGAATGTCCTCATCCCGCTGTCTATTTTCGGGTAGGAGAGTTCCCTAGGCCATAATGAGGACATTCGAAGGGGGCCCCTCGTCCACTCATCCCAACATTCCAAACCCTTCCCATTTACGACAGCCACATACAGCAAGCCGTATGGTACAACGGCCGAAACTTTGTGCTTGAAAGATGAACCAAGATGAGGACAACAGTCCGAAACAATACATCCCTCATCTAAAAAATTCAGACAGAAATTAGTAATTCGTTTAAATTGAAGTCTACACTTCAATCATGTACATTTCAATCATAAAATTTGGTTCGACCTTTTCCTCCAGAGTCTTCCAGTAAACTAACACCCACTTACATATACACATAGACTCAAATATGGATTCAAATGAACGTTAACAGTACTCTACATTATGTACCCGTGAAAGAGAGAATTCGTATCTGCCTGAGCAGCACTAAAATATATATAACTGCAGGGGTAAGAAATTCAATAAAGAAAGATTTTACAAAACAATTTGCCCTGACTGACTGACTAACCCTAGCCCCTAACCCTAGGTTAATATTTCGATAAGATGATAACAGCCGAGTTGCCGAAATGTCCCTAACTTTTTTTATTAGCAAACAAAAATTAGTACAAAAACCGTAAAACAATACTAGTTACTCATAATTAGCTACATTTTTCTTACTATGATTAACAAGGGCGATAACCTCTGAATATGGGTAGGGTACAGATAACGAATGTCCCCTCGGATAGTGTAATGGTTAGCACGTCTGAATCTGCCTTACACGCAGAAGGTCTCGGGTTCGATTCCCAGTACGAGCGAAGAGTGTGGACAATTCTTCATTAGGACAAATGTCCCTGTGCACTCAGCAGCTAATTAAGTACACTCTAAGCCGTGTGATTAGGGTGGAGGTATCCCTTCGGTGGACTTGCATCCTGCCAAGGGAGAGGTCATAAAAAAACCTGTAAGATTAAAGTCCTGGTCCCGACCAGACTTGAAACTTGCAAGGGTCACTAAACTGACGTATGCAATGGAAACCGGGACGTTCATACCCCAATGGGAGTTGTCTCCTACGAGACGGACGCTTTACCTTTTACAGATAACGAAGAACTACCAAGAAGCTTACAAGTTGATGTTTCTTTTAATACGTTTTAAGAAATAATCAAATTTACACTTAAATTAGATGCTGGAATATTTTGAAGTTAGAATTAACCCATTAACTGCGTCAGCATCAGCTCAGTTGCCGTGTTCTACATGCGGTGGTTATTTTGATTATACAGGATGACACAACATAAGCTGAACAGTTTCTTTTTCTCTGTAAACAATTGGCCCTTCCAAGTAAAGTTACGGACAGAGCAGAAAAAGTCGTCCGTAACTATAAGTGGAAGGGTCCATTGTGTGAGTAATGGAAATTTCCGTCATTTGCAGCTGAGCCATAATATTGCAATGACTGAAATTGCAGTCATCTGCAGTTAAGGGTTAAAATTTACCATGTGACTACTTCATTGAAATAACTCAGGGACATTTTTGTTATCTTAACCCTTGGTTAAAACAGGGTAGGAAAGGGAATGCCAGGGTTTAAATAAGAAGTACAGACACGGGTACTCTACTCCTGGAATTGATTTTATTTCCCCCTGGTAACTGGTAAATGACAATGACCCTCACCAAAATTAGAACCCTTCACGGCTACCGAGGAGGCTGAAATTTGGCATGCAACCTTATTTCAACCACACTAGAAGATTTATAAAGAAAAAAAAACCCTTCCCCCACAGGCCACCTTATTCTTTTTGCCTCAAATTATATCTAGAAATTACTTACTTTTCATGCCATTTACCTAGAAAAATATCTAGATACTACTTTTTTAAGCCCCCTTCCATGGACAAATTTAAACTTTTTCAGTTAAAGGAAAACTGTTTTTACAAAAGTTGAAATATTTTCAAAACTTATAAGCTAAGACATTTAATCTTCAGTCAGAGTGAAGTTTGACCCTGAAGCATCCAGTGTTGTTCTTTTCTATTTTCTCATTCGTAAGAATTAAATTGCAAACAGATCTAAGCAAAAGAGCATTATATATGAACTCTTTCAAGACTAACCTATTAAGGTGCTTAATGCCTGCATTTTTAAAACGGTATGAAAAAGCTAAGTTTTGTTCAATGGCTAATTAGCAGATCACCTCGCCTACACGTCTTTCCTGTTCAGTCATGTAATGCGAACTAATTTCTGCGTGGGTTTCATACTATGATTACGTCATTGTCCGTGGCTGTAAAAGCCGAGAACATCTCATTTACTTTATTTTTCGTGACACATACGTCCCAGTAGACGTTTAAAATGATCTTACGAGACAAATATATCCAATCAGAAAACTTGGGATATACATGTACCGGGAGTCTTGCAAGCGATTAAAAACATGAACGCCAGTAATGTAATGTCAAACTCAGTCAAAATACCAGATACCAGCCAAAAAGCTATACGGTGTCGCCCATAAATGAGTACACCCCTACCACATTTGTTATAGAAAGTTAATTTTCTTCTAAACCAAACATAGCATGATTTTATTATATCTAGTGGAACATTACACTTTCAAAACGAATAGTATCAGGTATTATTTACGACCAAACTCTACAGCCTTGAAACGTTGTTGCCAAAAGTGTTTTTCCGTGGGGTGTACTCATTTTTGGATGGCAGCATATTTATATTTTTGGCAACAGAGTTTCAATGCTGTAGATTTGGGCCATAAATAAATCCTGATAATATCCGTGTCGAGTGTGTAATGTTCCACTAGAAATAATAAAATACTGCTATGCTTGGTTTAGAAGAAAATTAACTTTCTATAAGAAAGTGGTAGTGGTGTATACTCACTCATGGACGTTACAGGATAGCAGGATAATCTTACTAGCAATTGCTAGTGAATTCGATCCTCACTGAGTGCCCCACTATTATAGTCTTGTGCCAGGCTAAGTAAGTACTCTGATGAAACATACATACTTATAAATGTGTGTGGGCTTGCTTGGCCTGCCAGATAGTTGATCATTTCCTAAGGATACCAGAGATTGGTGTTCGAGCCCAAATAAAAGCCAGCTAGGACGATCAGCATAACATAATCTTCTTACCCCTGTGTGTCTCTATTTATCCATGGGTCGCACTAAGCTAAGCTTAGTAAATGTCAACTATATCACGCTTTTGAGATCAGATTAGCACGGTCTTCCTGCTAGATCTTCCTCCATTGGACTTGGACTAGTCTAAGCTAGTCTCGGCGAATACGACGTCTGTCCGGAAATTATCCAGCCATTTAATATTAACGAAAGCCTACCTAGGGCAATGGCGCCTTATTGATTGATTGATTTGTTTAGCGGCATATCAACCATTGATGGGTTATTTAATGCCGAAATCAGTTTAAAATTCCGAAAGTCGGAGGTTTTTTTGTTTTTTTTAAATAGAGTCTTGCGACTTTGGTGAAAAGGTTATTTCTTTTTAATAGAGTCTTGTGACTTTGGTGAAGAACAGGTGGGCCCTGTTTGTTTGTTTTTGGGGGGATCTTACCCCTCTGCAGGGGATACAGTCGGCGTATTCTAGGCCCAAGCAGACAGGGCCGCAATGTCGCCTTAGTCCTCTTCAAAGTATTCCCCCTTTGGGACCACACACATTTATCTCAGCATCCCTTCCACTTTTCAAAATAGTCTGCAAAGTCCTCTTTCGGAATCGCCATCAGCTGCCTCGTTCATGCCCTGAAATGTGTTTGGGAAAGGACAACCATCGTAGGGAGCCAAATCTGGACTGTAAGGAGGGCTAACAGACCTGGGTGATGTTTTCCTCCAAAAAAGACGTGAAGAATGAGTAGACTCGGTCATTGTGAATGCGACGGTCACAGTACAAAAGCTCATTTAATGGAGTCTTTCTGCCATCTGTGTAACCTCACAGGAGAGTACCTGTTCACACATGCGCAACAAGGTCCTCTCCGATCGGTTGCCAAGTTACATCAACACCGATTCTCGAGATATTTAAAATGGCTAGATACTTTCCGGACAGATCTCGTACACCAGAAAATACTGAAAATGCACAGTAATTAAGGATAACAAAGCCTAATAGAATCATAATATGAACGGGTATGTTACATGCTCCAAGATATCCAAACTTTGTTATCCAATTTACTGTAACTTCAAGTAGTAATAGACATCATATGCACACATTATTTAGGTGACTAGATGTGGTCTAATTGTTAACGGGGGCAAGTGGGGGTCACATTGCGTTAATCTAGCTTTATTTTGACTCTTCCTGTATCTCACCTTTTTTTTTGCTTCGGTTATATTCCTTAACTGCATAAAGATCGTCTCTCCCTACTGTCTCAGCTGATCTTCGCCCTTTCGTCTGTCCGTCCATCCGTCCATAGAGGTTCAATTATTCACCTTCCGTGTAGTCTTATAGACTGATGCGATGGGTGAAGTTAACTTTTGTGTTTAACTGGCCTGGAGTACTCGATTAGGTAGGCGCCGTTAAATTGGCATTTCCACACATTGTCGCTCTTCACGCAAATTGCCAACGCATATTAAGAATTGTTTTCAGTAGGAACGCGACTCGCTTTATTTAATTAGTATCATTTTGCCTTCCGATTTTCAGCTGTATTTCAGGCGCCGCTGGCGACCAGTACAAATCACCCGATGTGAAGATAACATAATCACCCGAACTTCGTGCCCTTCCTGGCATTTCCTTTTGTTTTCTGGCTCTGGTAGGTGGGCTGATCTGCGCAATCTCCAAGCGGGGAACCCTTATGGTGGAGGTAGTAGCGGCTTAGTCAATAGCGGTAGTGATAGCAGTGGTTGTGATAATGGCGGTTGGACAATCGGCGGAGAGCGGAAAAGGCGGTCGAGCGCTGACAGAAGCCTTTGGTGATTTCTTTAGCTTGCTCTCTCAGTCAGATATAGAACAGATGGGAAATTGCCCTGTACTGTTTAAGGTCATTTCTTCATTATAAAGCAATTTATAGACTGATGCGTATACTTGAAGTCACAGAATATATGTTATCCTTTTTTAAGCCTTAGCAAATTAATAAGTCGACTTTGAAATAAAAATTAGTTTTTAACATTGCTCCTGTTTTATATACACACAGACAAATACGCACACATACACACGTACGCACACACACACA
>VCCN01001623.1:10279211-10292940 GCA_006491835.1 Architeuthis dux
TGAGAAGATGGCACTCCAGTTTGTTGACCGGCCAGATCAAAACGTTTACACCTTGTTCAAACATGAACTGTGGGTCGCCACCTTCAGCTACTAAATTCGCCTTTCCTTGCAGATCCACGTATCCCGTCAACAAACTGGGGTGTCATCTTCTCACCATATCCTACAGCAACCCAAATCATGTTCCCACGCTTTGAAAAGGTCCCTTTGGTAATCGTGGGTTGTGCCAGTTATATTGAAGGCCATCTGGGCATCCAGGTTGAACTTCTCGTCTGTGAAATGGACCCCCCGCCACTCCTCATCCCACGTCTGATGAAGTCTTGCAAATTCCAGTCTGCGTTGTTTGTGGATCATTTTCAGAGCTGAACGCTGCAATCTTTTTCTGTGCCTCCCTGACTTCTTAATTGTTCGTGTTATAGTTGTTTACTAAGATTGGCTTAGTCAGGACCAAGGCGACAGTAATGAGGTACCCAGTGGGAATTGAACTTACTACCCTGGAGAATTGGTTTGCGAGACGGGATTGCCAACCATCGAGTTACAGTAGGTGATGTAAGAACTTGCTTACAATATCTGGTGTTCCGAAGCGGTTTCCCAGAGGCGTGGCAGGAAGGGAAAGTCGCCACCGGGCGCAGGGGTGAAACATTTCCCTATGGCCAATAATTCCCGTTAATTAACAATTACCCCCCCCCCTTAGTATATAGCGCAACTGACAGCGGACGTTGGCTTTGTGCACGGGCACTGAGAACCCTTGCTAGGCAACTGCGATTTCCCATCTAAGTAGGGAACAGACTCGACGCGAGTAATGTTTGTTTCTTAACCTATTGCCGGTTTCACCTGGTTTCGGTTTGTTGATGTCAGTAACTAACTCTTCACACAGTTGCATAATTAAGTTGAGTAATCACTGTTCACAGAAATCCATAGGTTTAATAGTTCCGGGTCTGTTTGTGTGCTGGGCCTCTGAGAGAGGAAATTCCTGGGTCCCCTTTGGCTCCCAGTTCCCCTTTGGACCCTCGGACCCGGTACGATGTGCCCCATGCACCCCACTTTCACAGGCGCTGCTTGGGTGGATGAGATAGTTGCGCACTTCCTACTGGTGCTAGTGGTCGGTATTCCAACCCAGGCGAATACCAACATTTTGAAAGCTGATTTTTCCAGGCAAGAAAGCCCTGCTCACTTGCAGTATTAGCGCAACACTATTTCGTTCCTTCCATTTAACATTGTTGCATATTTTCTGGCGCTACTGGCCGATGTTCGATCCCATGAAAAAGGCCAGAATTTTGAATTAAAATAAGTGGGCCCTCCCCACGTAGAGGACAGGCTCAACATAATGTTTCTACTCCATATTCCCTCCTCAAATTTGGCCATGTGTCGAACTAAGTTAACTTAGAATTGCCAGTTTCTTTCCTTCTTTTAATGTCCGATTGTCCTTGAAGGACATACGGTTTTCTATATTTAAAACATTTTTATAGTTTTAAAATGTTTTACTGTATTATATCATTGTGCGTAAATAAAGGCTGGAAGCTATAAGTTCAAACTACTGACTCATGCCCTATATATTAGCTCAAATAAGTAGCAACCCTCTGTCTAGGATTCAGGCCTATAATGAAATATATTCCACACAAAAAAGGAGTTTTCAAATACTTGATACTGATTTGCCGAGGAATGGTGTTATAGACGTGTGACTGTTATAAAGTTTCAGTAAGTTCAAAATCAATGTCCCCTTCTCCTTAGAGATATTCTGAATATCCCCATAACCGATTTCGCGGCCGTGATGTAATTAGGAAACCAATCAGAGGGAACCTTACTGCAGATGCATGAACAAACATTCTCAAATGAGGTTACTCAATCGGCAGTGAAACGCCTTTAAGTAAGCTAGTGTACTGTAGAACCATCGCATTCACAATACCAATTCTTCACATCTCCTGCAGTTTTTGTTTTGGGAAAACATCGCATCACCAAGGTCTGTCGGCCCTCCATTCACGCCTAGATTTGGCTCACTGTGACTTTTGGATTTTTCCAACAAGATTTCAGACCGTGGACGGGATTAAGGGGAACGCGAGGAGGCAGCTGATGGCGATTCCGAAAGATGACTTTTCAAAAAGTGTGTGTGTGGGGGGGGGCTGAGATAAGTGAGTACTTTGAAGGGGACTAAGGCGCCATTGCTATAGGTAGCCTATTTTTTCGTTAATATCAAATGGCTGGATACTTTCCAGACAGACCTCATATTATTTATTATTATACTGCTCCCATATAGTTTTATGTGTTTCCATTTATTCTGCTTCTTTTTTGCCTTCAATTTTGTCAACCGTGAATAATGGATAATGTTATACGACTAATACCTCAACATCTTTGTTGGTCGACGTTTGACACATTTTACCTGTCATCTCTTCCTCTATTTTTTGCCAACTATTATTCTGCCTCGTTCATCCGGACTGTTTAGTATCATTTGCTCACTGATCCGTCTCCGCTGCTTCGCACACATACTCCACCCTTGCCAAGAGAACAACCCGCACCTTTTCAGGGTGCTCCGTGGAACAAATCCACTCAATAACCCGTTCTAGCTGAGGCTCAATGAACTTTCACACCTGACTCGGATATTTGTTCAAAATTCAAATCATACCCTTCCAACGACGTTGGCCATTTGATTTCGGAACGAAAGGGTTTTTTTCCACTGTTAACCTTCAATATCGTGCGTTGAAAGGGGATTTGGGATAATATTTGTTATAGTTGT
The DNA here is from genome assembly GCA_006491835.1 of Architeuthis dux. NCBI lineage: Eukaryota > Metazoa > Mollusca > Cephalopoda > Oegopsida > Architeuthidae > Architeuthis > Architeuthis dux. Next base: position 10,281,940 of record VCCN01001623.1, read on the forward strand.
TTACCAATCTCAACTTGGTAGCGGGGCACCCGCTGAGGATCAACATCACTACACTAGTGAATTGGCATGCGAGACGGGCATGCCAACCATGGAAAAGGTGGAGAAAAATTAATTTGTTTGTGTATGAGAGTGTATTTTCCAATTATTGTATGTCTTAAGACTGTGCCAAAATCGGAGTCAACATGCTCGCATTCAAGTGCGCTAGCTCAGGTTTACGAGGAACATATTGTATAGCTATAAATAAGACTGAGCAATTAATAGGTAAGTTTCTTAAGGCGCTCAGCAGTAAAGATTGTAGATACCTTAATATATACCGTTCTATCCTTTTTTCTGTTGTAATCATGGACCATTAGGCTAATGAGGTTAAGACTTTCTCATTGCATGAACAATCGCTATGAGGTCTATGCCAAGATTGGGAGCCAATGCTCTTTTTCAGCCATCCTCTAAACAGAAATAATAGCAACAACAGCAACTCAATAATAATAGAAATAAGAGTTTCTCTTGAAAAAAAAAAGAACTTTTTTGCAAGCAATACTAACTCAACGTACTATCAATAGTTTTAAATTAAAATTACCATCACGAAATTCAACAAAAACTGTGTCTTATAACATAATATAATAAAAGCGACTTTTCTTGCAACCAACATAAAATCAACGTACTATCAAAGTTTTTAATCGATTTCCCACCAGAATCCTTCACGAAACCCAACCTAATTTTCAACAAGCGAAGGAGGTTTCTGATCTTTTATTGTTTGCCTTTTAATTTCTTCAAAGGTTCGCCAATCGCTAACGTCAAATGCTGCCGTGAATACTGCTATACTTTGAGCAAGTCCAAAGGGACATTTTCGACATGCTCCTTCATGATGGCTCCAGGATCTTTGGTGAGATTGAGGTCTATTGAATTTCCTGGCCAAATCCAATGAATCAGTTATCAAACCCCACAAAAGAGGCAAATATGTATGTTTGTGCACAGCTCCCATCAAAGCGTAGCTTTTCCTGAGGCACACTTTATTTGTATGATGTACATGATATGTCCGGAGTATCCAGCCATTTGATAACGAAAAGATACCTACCTAGGGCAATGGCCGCTTAGTTCCCTTCAATGCATTCCTCTTGGAACCTCAACCCAGTGTCCCTTCCACTTAAAATAGTCTGCAAAGTCTTCTTTCGGGATCGCCATCAGCTGCTTCGTCGCATGCTCTTTACTCTTGTCCACGGTCTTAAATCTCATCCATTTCAGCGGTGGTTTTAGCTTTGGGAAAAGCCAGCAGTCACAGGATGAGGCGGGGAACAAATCTGGAAAGTAAGAGGGGCTGACAGACCTGGCGGATAAGATGTTTTGAAAAATCCTTGTATTAAAAAAACCCTTGATGCATATACTCGGTCATTGTGAACGTGACGGTTACACGCCGTGGGAGTGTGTCTGTTCATATATGCGCAGTAAGATCCCCTCTAATCTGTTCCCGAGTTACACCAACGTTGACAGGATTTAACACCGTTTGACCGCGGAATGACTGTTGGGGCCAGATAGAGCACTTTATTTCCGAGGTGGCGTCTGCACTATTTTTTTCGGGCAACAGTAGCGAGGGTATACCAGGAATATATGAATCCCTGACAGACATCACCAGCACGTGATAAATGCGTGCGCCCACAGGTGATGCAAGAACGAGACCGACAAGGATGGGACCCACCCAACGAAGCGGGACATTGCATCAAATCACATCCCAATTCAACGCTGGTGCTGTTCAACCCATTAGCCATAGCACTGTACAGCGTACACTGCATTCCATGGTATTTCATAGTCGTCAACCAACAAGGGTACTACTATTACAATCACTGCGCCTCAGCTGGACCAGAGAACATTGCCATTGAACCGTGGAAGTCTGGTACGTTTCCAGTTCTTTCGGGCAGATGGTCGAGTTCGTGTGTGGGGGAGATGGCACGAGCCTATGGATCAAGGCAAGATGGTTGTGACTCTGTAATGGTGTGTGGTATGTTCTGTTGGAGCTCGCAAGGACTACTAGTGAAACTGGTCTTGAAAGGTGTGACATACACATATCTTGTTGCAGATCATTAGCCCATTTTAAGTTCGCTATGTTTCACGGTGGTGGTGGTTTGTTTCAGCAAGATAACGCAACCCCCGTATTATGCACGGATGACACGAAACTGGTTCCAGGAACTCAGTCATAGACAGCCTTGGAACGTGCCAGGATAGATATACCCATGCCACGTCGCGTAGCTGCTGTTATTCAGGCGAATGGAGGGGCTGCATGTTATTAGGTAGCTGTCTCTAATTCTGTGGCACCTGATTATGTGGGAAATCTTTTTGAATGTTCCCAGACCCTCAAATAGCTTTCTTCTATATCTGCCTTCCTCGATGTCGAAGGTCGAGGTTGGTAGTCTGCAATAGCTGATGTGGAAGATTTAAAATACAACAGTATGCTTGGTCGCTTAGCCTTGCGCATCTTCCCATCATACAGTTCTTTGTGGGCACTCAAAACATCCTACAAACCTTCCCTAAACCTCAATTTCCCTTTTAAAATTAAAGTAATACTTTTCTTTGCAATCATTGGAGCACTGTCAATCGTAGCGAAAATCTCACGCAAGGTTATTTTGGGGATCTGAGAAAGCTTAAAATCTGTTCTACATATAAATTAATAGTAATTGCTTCTTCGTTTTACACCACTTCTGTTTACGTATTTTATTTGTAAAATTGAATTTTATCGAGTCTTATCTTTTGTCGTTCAATAAGCATGCATCATGAATTTAAAATACTTTTTCTTTATAGATATGCAGATCTGCCTCCACTTCCATTCCCCTTTAGGCCTACAGAGAGGGTTTCATTGATTTTGGTTTAATCTTTGAGGTTAGGGTTGTCCAGTGTCAAATGGGCGACAATTTGATAATGTTAAGAACTGTTATTATAACATTGCCGCTTGGTCTGCCTTGACACTTCTCATTGACAACTCTTATTAGCTGGGAGCACTTACAGATCTGACTCGGTGGTTGCAGCATAGGACCGTGGTCTGTGAGGTCTCACACTTTCATAACCACACGTTCACCAGTGAAAAGGAAATTCTTGGTTTCGCATCAAGGATAGTATCCCTTCCAACAATCGTTTTTGTTGTTGTTGTTGTCTAATCTTCCAATTGTACTCGATGTATCATGGGGAGGTGGAGACGACTGTCGCATTTTTTCGCCCGTCCTGTTCTTTTTATTCTCCTTTGTTTTACTTGAGCAATTCATCCACTTCCGGCTTGCTAGGCCCTTTCAAGCACCACCAGAACCCCATTTAGCCCTACATTTCGGAAGTTCCCTACTCTGTCTGTCACGAGGCTTGACGAGGGGTTGAACTTTCCTAGTTTGAAATAAGAGTTGTCTGTCTCCTAGACTGGTCGCCAACCTAGGGTAAAAAAGCCCTCACTGCTCTGCTATAAGAGCGGTTGGTCTGGTAAGGTTCGTAGGGAGTTATAGGGTGCACGCTATTTTGGTGCGAGATTAATAATCTCTAAACATAATTAATCATTAGTTTATCTTGCATACTTATTTTGTGTCAGTATCACCGACCCTGTTCAGAGATTTGAATCAGAGAATTATGTTAGGATATCTCTCGTATCTATCATTGAGCTATACCCGCCAGTGTAGTCTCTGTAACAAGATCTATGCAAGTCACCTGGCCACTTGTTCTGGAGACTTATTTTTGCCTTATTATGATACACTTTTCTTTCCTTTCACAGCACTGTTATTAGTTTAGTTATGACTCTTGTCCTATTCAATATTAGTGTATCTTCGGTGTTATTCTTTATTTTGCTTCAAGGGAGATCAGCCACGTCATTTTTTCCCATGTCCAATGGTACAAAATACACATTCGAAGAGGGTATTTATGCGCTCGTGCTCCGATGGGACAAGTGCATCAATCTCAATGGTGACTACGTGGGAAAATAGCATAGTAATGCTGGTAACATATGCACAATGTTTTATTTGTATAGTAATAAACATGTTGGATTAGTAAATGTGTGTACCTTACTATTCGGACATCCCTCATAGATAGAAAGAACACATTCTCAATAATGAAACATACACATATACGAAAATGTTTACATACACATGTTTTCTTTTGTGCGTGTGTGTTTGTGCGCATGTTTATATATTTATGAGTGTTTTGTGTATGTGTGTGTGTGATAAATGTGTTAGTAGCCAAAGTGATGGAGTTTTCTGAGGAGTCATATTTGCGTTTTCCCTATATGGATATGCTTATGAGTGGTTCTTGACTCTAGATTAAAATGAACGCGAACAGACCGAGTTTAGGAGTGGTTACTCAACAATAGACTATCTGTATACAATAGATCAGCTGATCGGGAAAACCACCAGAATACAACAACAAGCAGGTTGTCTATCCATCTATCTATTTATATACCTATGACCTGCTGCTAATCTGACAATAGTTATTGCACTGTGCGAAAACGATAATTATGAGAGAGTGAATTGCTCAAGATGACTGGCGATGGACACAGGAAGAATTGAATTCATGCCTTTGACAAGAGCTTTAGTGCGGAACCGCTACAAGCAGCCGAAAGTGGAAATCAAACTTAGTTTTAGTTTTCTGAGAGACAACCTTCATGCCACCTCAAACTTCCATACATGCGTGCGTGTGTGTGTGTGTGTGTGTGTGAGAGAGAGAGAGAGATGCCTGTTTAGTCATCAAGTTCTCTATATAGCAGGGGCGATATTGCATCCTTCCTGTTTATGTATCTTTCAAGAACGGTCTTTGGACAATTGGTGCCAACGTATATCTATTACGGATGGATGGTGGAATGCCTTTTTTTCCTAGGCACTTCGTTAAAAATAATGCTACGTTGCTGAGAACCACGCAGCCCAAAGCTATTTCACACTCTCATATCCAACTTAGCTTTTGTCAAACTCCAGGACAAAGTTAGGAGTTCACCTTATTTCCCTACCGTAACAAGAACAACAAGATCAACAAGAACAGCACTCACCAACATTAGGGTAAACTAATATGTAAAACCCCTTCTTCACTGTTTGTCTATTCCGTCGCGTTAAACCAAGCCGATATATAAAATTAACATTTCCCTACCGCGATTTGAAATCAAGACCAAATGATTGCTAGGCGGTCCTCTTACCAACTGAACAAAACTGACGAGTCTTATATATCTACGAATTTATTTATTACATATACAATACAAAGGTTGCAGTAATCATCTTCAGTTAGAATAGAAATAGGAGTGGAGTTTGACCCTGCAGTAGCCAGGCTTGTTATAGTTATGTTCAAGATTTAACGAAGTTTAGAAAATACAGGTATCCCCCGCTTTTCGAAAGTTCGCTTTACGCCACTTCGCTTTCATGAACGACCTAAATAGGTACAGGTTTCCCCGCTATCCGAAATGACGTAAAGCAAATAAGCAATTAACATTAATTTATATGGGAAAACATTTTTGAGCCTTCACAGGTTGAGGTTCATCAGCTGATGTGGAAGGCTTCAAATATGACAGTATGCTTGACTTCTTAGCCTCACGCATTGTTCTATCACACCGTTCTTTATAGGCACTCAAAACACCCTGCAAACCTGCCCTAAACCTTCGTACCCTTTCAATCGTAGCGAACATCTCACGCTAAGTTATTTTTGTGTCTGGGAACGCTTAAAATCTTCTCCCATATAAATTAATAGTAATTGCTTCTCTGCTTTACGCCACTTCGAGATTCCATTATGAGCTTGTGTACCGTCGTAGTCACAATGCCCAATCCTTCCCATTCTTCACTTCTTGTGCAGGGCTTTTGGCGACACATCGGTCTTTCAGCCCCTGCACAAAGGATGATATAGTCAATAGTTGGCTCCCTGTGACTTCTGGCTTTACACCGTTTAATGGGAGGAGATTTCAGACCGTGGATGAGATTAAGGTAAGCACTAAGGCACCATTGCCATAGGTAGATTTTATTTTTATTTTCGTAAATATTAAATGGCTGATAGAACTGCAAATCTGTCTGCAAGATTGCACCCTAAACACCACCTATACAATCGAACATAACGACATATACTCTTTGTCCCTCTCATCGCCTACGCACGGATATGAATGTATATATTAAGTTGTTACATATGACATTCCGTTTTTTTAATAGTAAGATAAAGGATAATATATAAACAACATAAGCGGTAAATATCTAATCACAATATGACCCACCAATTTGAAGCAATAACATTTTTTCTAACGACCCGCAAACGATAATGTGGTACCCTCTATAAAATTCAGTGATCACGAATTCAGTAAAAGCCCGAATTATTGCTTAATGCTTGAAAAGATGGTAATCAGTAGGAGAAATGTCAAGTGAATATGGAGATGCTGCAAGACTTCATATCACAATGATATAAGTTTAGACACAGTCAGCTGAGAGGTGCTGGGTGTGTCCCCGTCATGGAGCATTTCATTCAGTTAATGTGGGACCCATTTTCCCAACTTTGTAATGTTTCATATTGCCTTGAGATGACATAATACAAGTCCTAAAGTCTTCAGAAAGTGCTCGAACCCTTTCTCGTGGTGGGTCGTGGACCACTGCTGTCGATAATTCTTCATCATTAAGAACAGGTTTGGGTATCGTATTATTGGTATTCATATTTCTAGACCTAAACATATTAAACCAACGCTGAACAGTTCGCACTGTAGTAGTGTTCACTCCAAATGCCTTTTTGACATTACCAGCAGCTTGAGCAGCATTATGTCCTAATTTGAAATCGTACGTGAAAACTAGTCAAATCAAATCGTCTTGAGCAGATAAAATTGCTGTTAAGGGCTCAGAAACCTCAAATAGTAACGAATTACATCGCAATTTACATTGTATCTGAAAAAGAAATGCAATTACATTATTAGTGAAGCTTTAACTAGCATTATTTTCTACGATGTAAAAAAAACATTTCATGAGTAACAATGCGCATGCCCACACATATGCATATTAATTCAGTCTACATTCGACCTTCTACTTTCAGTTTCGCTTTAACCCTGAATACGAAACCATAGTTAAGGGAGACAATAGCAAAAATAGGAAACAAAGACAAGAACAAAAAAAAATGATGTTAGATTATAGCTGATTTGCACTTGAAATTAGAAATTGACCAAGTGCTTAGGGCATCCAAGAGAGAAAGAAGGTTGGTGTCCTAGGGCTAGAGAGAGAGAGAGGGAGAGGGAGGGAGAGAGAGAGAGAGAGGGCGCTAAGGAAAGAAAGTGTGTGTGTCAGGGACGGAGCAGTTTTGGGGGCGCAGCAGTGGTGTCTTCTTGCGAGAAAGCCAGACTAGTGGGGGGGGGACCTCGTTGTTAAACTGCACGGATGTCGGAGAGCCCACCCAATGATTGACAAAATTACAGTGTCCAGGTAAATTGTGTCGCTTCTCCGCTTCTGCTTCCTCCAATCTCTGACGCGTTTTGCCCTGTGGGACCGATAAAGGAAACGGATGATGAGAGGAGATGAATTGGGTGGCGGAAAGGAGAGGCTTTTTCAGTCACAAGTTGAGTGGGGAAGCAGATTAGCTCGCCAATCCTTGCGGCAATAGCTTTCAGGGATCAGGGATTGTGGTCACAAGGTCAGTGAGAGTCATGGAAAACAACTAAACAAATTAGATAGATATCGTTTTCTTTTTAGTTTACCTATAGTTTCCTGTTAGTGACCCCAACTGATTTTGGAGAAGGAAAAAAATACAAACAAATAAGTAAAATAAACCGTGCGACGCAATTTTTGTTCCTGGGTAGTGAGTGTTATTTTCTAATTGCTTATGTGTAAAAAAGTATAGAAAATTGTTATTATACAAGGACAGTGATATACATATGTAATTATATTTTCTATAGTTTTGAGAAGGTTCATTAACATTCAAATGGTTCTTCGGGCGATTGAACTCCTTCTTGTTGTTTGTGTTGTTAACAGAACGTTTCGGCCGATCCATTCTTCGGCCTTCTTCAGATGTAAAATCCGAGTGTGATGGGGTAAACAGAGGTTTACGTTGTAAGGGTTACCTCCTTTAAAAATTAAAAAAAATTCTGTTTACCCACTCTGGTTTTACACATGAAGAAGGCCGAAAAATGAATTTGAATGCGTATGTAGTTGTTTTTTTATGTGATTATAAATGTGCAAAATCGTCTGTTTGTGATTATTTGAAACCTATTTATTTCCAATGGGAAATAAATAGATTTCAAATTATCACTTTTTAGACATAATCACTTAGGAAATAACTCTTATTACTCGGGAACAAAAGAAAAGTTTAAAATATTTTACACAGTTTTATAAGTAAATCTGAGCGCTATAGTTTATGAAGCTGCATAGAATTATATAAACGTTTTGCAGTGAACTGAAAATTAAAACATCGAATGATGTAACGAATCACCAGCTGAATTATCGGAATCACCTTTTGTCAAACTCCGGGACAAAGTTAGAGTTAAATGTAGTACTGCAGACTCATTGATCTGCCCTGGTAGGTGTATATAAGTATACATGTTTATAGTGTGGATGTGAGGGAATCCGACAGAATGATGGGTATGGTTAGACAATGTGGAAAAGGAAAAAGAGTGAGAAAGCTTGTTACATCTCAAACATGTTTATTATCACGAGGATACATCTTAATGCATTTCGTCGGGGCTTCAGAAGACTGCCATGTTCAACTTTCTTCTGAAGACGTCTCTAGCCCCGACGAAATGCATTAAGATGTATCCTCGTTATAATAAACATGTTTGAGATGTAACAAGCTTTCTCACTCTTTTTCCTTTTCCACATTGTCTAACCATACCCATCATAAGTATACATAAAAACATACGTATGTCTTTTGACACGTTCGATCTTTTTTAAGGTGTGTGTGGGGGTTGAGTCACATTTTTACCTTTCTTAATATAAAGAACATATTATGCCGAAAATGTTGCTTACTTTCCTCCTCATCTTCAATGTTAGAATCAATAAACAAAAATACGTCAATTTATTGTCAAACTACAGGACAACGTCAGAGTTGATTTTAGTTTCCTATGTAACAAGAACAATAGCAAGAACTATCCTCACCAATAATAGGGGAGTAAACCGATATGTAAAATCCCCATTCCCCTACCGTCATTTGAACTCATCATCTCTAGCCTGGTGTGTTACCACCTGCGCTAAATTATATAGTCTTTTATATAAAGTTTTAGGCGGTTTAAAAGTAAAAAGTATTAGGCTTGACAATTCCTCTTTGAATTTAGTTATTAATCATTATGTATGATAAGGTCGGACTATTTTCCTCGTCTATGTGTTCATTTGTTCACAACGTTTCGGCCGTGTACCTTCCGGCCTTCGTCGGGTGTTCCTGCTTCTAAAATGTGGAATCACTGTTTAGAGCGCATGCTCGATTGGATTGGACACGTCACATCCGTTTTTTATATCCTGTATGTCGGGTCGTGTGTTATTAAGCCGTATTAAGACTGTATATGCATTCGTACACGAATATACAAATACCCATATAGATAAATGTACTGGACGGAAGATAAATGCATGTTTAATAGAATCTATACGCCTTTTCCATGCAGGACTACGAACACAACTTTCTTATTCATTCACAAGCAAACAGCCAAGCATAAACATAATTTCCTTTCCGAGAGTAATCAATTAACATTTGTATGAGTATATTGTAGTAATCAATCAGTGTGTTGTGCATTAAAATCAGGAAGAAAGGTACTGTGAGTGGTCTGGAATTAAGGCAAGCTTTTAATTAAGACAAAATACGGCTCTATATGCATAATGCATTGCTAATGATTTGACTATAGAAAGCACTGCAAAAAGTTTCACTATAAAAATGCATTGAAATCGATAAGAAAGGGATTGTCAGTGGTCAAGAATAAAAGTTAGCGTTAGTGACAAAAACGGCTATTAAGTGTATAATGTAAATGAAAAGCTAATTAATTTACTATAGAAAACATTGCAATTAATTTTGCTATAAAATTAATTGAAAATCGGAAAGTAAGCGATTGTCAGTGGTTGGGAATTAAGGCAAGCGTTATTGATAAAACAGAGCTATTATATTTATAAATATTAAACTGATAAAATCTTTTTGAAATAGTATAATTTTTTTAAGCAGATACAACATATCTGCTTTGCCATTGTTACAGATAATGTCGAAAATCAATAAGTCTTTTTTGCTATGAGTTGAAAGTTTCCAAACTCCTGTTCACGTTCAAGTCCACTTATTTTGTATTTCCGTGACTCATGTCTAATTCAAATATATCATTTACAAGCGGCTTTTTGCAAGGAGTATATACAAAAGCCTTCATCTAAGATTTTCTCCTTAAAAAAAGTTATGTTACCTTCATCTGCACTATCCAACATACTCAAAGGAATCCTAAATGTTCTGAACGATTTTGAAATGCAATAACTGCAGGGTCATAGTTCGTGAAGGGGGTGGAGGGCAGCCGGTGTAACAATCAAAGAGTTTTCTTTCCGACGCTCGTTTGATGGGGGTCGCATATGTTTTCCTGCGGTGTCCTTGGCTAAGTGTTGGCTTGGAGGCCCCATGCAGTTTGAGTCCCACAACATATTAATCACGGAGCTGAGTGGACTGCCTTTGGCTTTCTATTCATTAAAATATAAAGACGGTCTCGTTGACTCTCTAATGGCCAACGTAGAGAACAAGACACAATGATGATTAGTGGTTCATCGACAGCTAGTCTTTGACGCACATTAAAGGATTTACTGCCACGAGGATAGACATCAGTCTAATGTTGTTGATTTTACAAGCACAACCATGGATGTAATAGTATCCAACATTTTAGAAATAAAATTGACAATGCTTCATCTAAGAAATACGAATACTGTTACATCTAATACTATTAGTGTAGAAATGTAAACAAAGAAAATGGCGGCGTATGACGTTCAGAGAAGTAAAGAATATAGCTATATGGCTAATTTGAGAGACGAAAATCTCATGGTAAGCAGGAGATTTTCGGTAGCTCAGTTGGTAGAGCAGAAACTGCGTGTATATATATATATA
>VCCN01001623.1:10318175-10330411 GCA_006491835.1 Architeuthis dux
CACACACACACACACACACACACATATACTGATCAATGTTAAATGTGTGTGCTTGAATATGTGCGTGCATAGAGGTAGGTACATTTTCATATGTATGTGCATATGCTTACCTATATTTGGTCTAAAAATATATGTGCACCAAAATAATTATGTGTGCATGTGTGAATGCGTGCACCTATATATGTATGGTTGATTATTGTGTAAGTTATTTTAGACATTATGTGCATATATGTAGGCAGACCAAGGCATTGTATATGCATATATAAATGTATGCATACATAAGTTTACACTTGTAATTATCTACACACGGACACACATAGATACAGAAAGAAACACACGTTAGTTTACATACATAGTAATGCACTTGCATGTACACGCACATATTGATCGATTTCTTGAAATATATTCAGCTTCGAATCACGATTTTACACATTTGACAATCTTTCCTTTTGTTTTAATGACTTTTGTGATTCTCTGTATACTTTTTCTTAGACAGGATGTTCCTGTGGTTCTCTCGCCCCCTTTACCGACCCGTCGGTCTCCATTTCTTTCTATCTATCCCTCTTTCTCAATCTACATCCACAGAGACACACCCTTTCTTCGTCTCTAACCTGTGATTCCATCCTAAACACACACTACGATTAACGTGCATCGCAGAAACGAGGACAATGGTGAGCCTGCCGAGTCGAGCGCCAGGCAATGCGTCGCTGCCCCCCCAGGGCTGGCCCCGCCCAGGAAGCGATTCTGCTTAAAAATGGTTGTACCGTTTGGTCCCATGACCCATGAAAATGCGGATCTCGTCAAAGAGATGCAGAATTTCGCACCATCCACGTGAAATGTGAGTGTCGTGACACGGTTGCATTTGTTGAATACAATGTCAGCTTCCTGCCAGGAGTTGAGACAACGATGACGATGACGACAACGACAACGTTCAAATAGAAGGAGGAGGAGCAAGAGGAGGATTAATGTTTGGTGTAGGTTTTGATAGAGAGACGGTAGTTTCAATGGCGGTGTTGGCGAGGAAGAGGAGGAGGGGGGGGGATAAAGCCATAGTCTCGGTTCATTTTTTTCCTCTTCATTTTTATGGGTGTTGTAATGACGGGATTTAAATAGAAAACAGATAACACAGACCCAGAAACTCTTAGAGTACGTGCGTGTCAGGTGTATGAATATGTTTAAGGAAGAGAATGGGGGTGAAGAGAAAAAAAGATTAAAATGTTAAATAGAACCTGGGATTGAATTCAGATTCATTGTTGAGAAGAAGTATGGCTAAAATCTGAGGATATAAAAAAAATGGATTCAAAATAATCATTGTAAGAAAATATTGTTAAGATATTCATCAGTTATGAATTAATAATATTCAAATAAGATAAACTGGGGGAAAAAAAGAAAAACAGTAAACAAAAACAGCTAATAACGGTTTCTCACGATTTATTACTATTTCATGATTGGATATGAAAAGACGGATTGGAAGTATTATTTTTTTTATTAATTTTCTTTAAGCGGCATAAAAAGAACACACATCTAATTAGTTTCCAAATAAGAGTTATTTTTAAAAAAATGTATTTATATTCGTTCACTGAAGATGCAAGCAGCTCTGTGAGTCATTTGAACTATTAGAGCAAACGAATAATTAGTATCATATAATTTATTATAAAAGTATCAAGTCGTGTCCTTGTATGTATTTAAATATAAAATAACATAATAATATCATAAAATATTTAAAAAAATATAAAAATGATATAATAATATAATAAAAAAATAATAAGAAGAATATTGAGTATTCTTGGGGAGACTTGGTGTCACTTGATCTTTAGTGGAAGTCATCAATGTGAATTCTTTCTCCTTATCTGTATTGTAGCATAAACCAAGATGTCCAGATGTGCTTTTTTCTCTCTAATCCTCTTTTATTCTATTTATATTTATCATGGGGGCAATATAGGAGCATAAGGCCTCAGATGCAGAAAATCAACAGAGAGCTCCATTCCACCCTTCTCTCATCTTCCATACACTTTTGGCCTCATGGAATAAAACTGCAGTGGATAAAAACAGGGTAACTAATGGAGAAGGGAAGAGGGTACGAAACAAACTTTATACTCCCTGATAGAATTCATCCAAGAGGCCCTGCCTGGGACTGACAGTCTATTTGCAATGACGATTTGAAGGATCTCTATTGAAAAACGCTCAAAATTTCTCCTCAAGGAAATTAATGGTAATTGTTTCTTCGCTTTACGCCATTTACGTATGGTTTTTATAGGAACACTGTGCTTTCCGATAGCGGGGGGGGGGATTTATGTACGTATCGTGAAGATGAGGAAACAGGGAATCATGACGGAGGAGAAGGGCGAAAGAATAGCGTAAAAGAAGATAGAGAAAAAAAATGCTCACATTATATGCTTATGTAATTTGAATAGGTTCATGTCAAATCAGCTAATCATTGTTGATCAGGATTCAAACAAGATTTGCTCTTATAAGTAATTTTAAAACACGGGCTTGTTATAAAGCTATGTCCGGTGGCTGAACCCAGGTAAAAAGCTAGGATTTCAAATGCTCAATTTCAAGGCAGGCTAGTTTTCCGCACTTCGAAGATTGGCGTAGCACGCTCTTCCTAACCTCTATCGACCACTCATTTGGCCTTGTGCCGTACTCGGCTAAGTAAATATCTCAGAGTTTCCAACCAAAAAGAAAAAGCAACCACCTCTTAGTTGTACAATTAAACTTTCAAACAAATCTCCAATTCATGAAAGAAAAAAATACGATTTCCATTCTGAGAAAAGGTGACCTAAACGACTTTACTTATAAAAAAATGTTGCAAATATCAAATTGAAACTTATAACATCGAATCAATCGGGTAAAATTCTCTACCTACGATATTTCGTTTACTAGATACATCTTTATTGTCATCCACAATCCCAGGCAACTGTTACGTAGATGAAAATTGTCTCTTCTTGAAAATTGCGCCTAATTCATGATTCTTGTTGATAATATAATTGTATTGTTAGTATAATTCATTGCTAATAATATCAACGAGACACAGCTTTAGTTTAACTTATAGAGAATTATTTTCAAGTAAATTTTGAAGCTAATTCTTTTTAAACTGTTATGTTGAACTCCTAACTGTCTAAACTACAGAAGAAAAAGGGAACAGAAGATTAAGTTATTTTGTTAAGCGTCTTAAGACGATGTAGCCGCGGGTGAATACTTATCAACCGACTTCCGCTTGGCATTTAGCTTCTCTCTTTTATTTTCTTTATTGCTTTCCGTGTGAATTTACTCCTTAGACGAGATCCATCATTGGATTAGTCGCCTGTAATAGGGTTGATTATTAGAATATAGGGTTTAGCGGTTAAGTCATTTATTAACGACGGGCTATGTTATTTGAGTGCCGACTACTGATCCCCTTGTGGCGTCGTTTGACTTAATCTTATCTACAACACAAGAGAAAAGGGTTCCGTGCGAGAAAAGCTGTTGAGTCAATATCACAGAAGTATTTTTTAAACGTCTCGTCTGCGTTTTAATATGCCCAAATATTCATATCAAGATCTTTTTTTTGCACAAGTCGAATTATTCAGAGAAAAAGTGCTAGGAAATTGAAAAAGAAATAAAACACGTCTGCTTAGCCACTTTTAAAAAAGGGAAAAGATGATAGGACTTATATTTTTCCGAGTTTTAAGCCGGATTGATTATTGTTTTTTTTAATGTCCTTATCATTATAAAATGATCACGCTTAATTATTAAACATGTTTGACTAGTATTTCTTTCATCTTAACTTCAGATTCTTTTTATTGCAACTCCCAGATTGTTATCTGTTTTCAAGGAACATAACTGCTTTATTATTATTTTTCGAATTTCTTAGATGAAGCATTGTCAAATATTATTAATTTTTGACTAGTATTTAGTTCATTCTAATTATAGTTACTTCTTATCGCAATTTCCAGATCATCATTCTACCATCGTTAGTAAGTAGTGCGGATTGAAAATAAAGAATAAGTCTCTGGTAAGACATGAACTAACGTACCTATTCGCGGGAATCAACCTTTCCGTGGCAGCTGTCTTACCAATTAGGCTATGCAGACCAACCGGTGTTTGGCGAAAATAAGAAATACAGCTATATGGCTGGATTTGGATGACCGCTACCGGTTGGCCTTCGTAACCTAATCGGTAAGGCAGCCGTCACGGAAAGGCAGGCTCTCGAGGATACGGGTGCAAGTCTGAGTCTTGCAAGAGGCTTATTGTTTATATCCGATCCACGCTGTTTAACAACGATTGTGGAATGACGCTCTGGAAGTTACGATAAAAAGCAACCGAAATTAAAATTAAAATAATTGTAGACAAAACTTAATAATAATTGACAATGTTTCATCTAAGAAATCCGAATAATATTGCATAACGCCATTTAATTTTGCTCAACTTATCAGAGATAGACTTTTTCCATTATAAAAGCTGGTTAATCATGACAAAACGTTAATTTTTCACTTAACAGCTTGACCCAGCAACATAATATCTATATAAGTAAAACAATTCAGTTCAAAATCTCAGATCTATTTTTATATACGAAATTATTTTGTTGGTTTTATTTTAAATAATTCAGTAGAAATCAACTGAACTCTCGAGTGGTAAGCCCAATGAAAATTGCGGCGGCCATCTTTACACGTTGCAGACCGGAAGCCGAATGACGAAATTAGTTTTGTCACCCGGATTTGAGTGAAACGGCACCTCTCTGTATAACACTAAAATTGGTCGTAAAAATTCATTAATATTTTCTGACCAATTAAAGCTCCGATGGGGACAGGTTAGAGATCTATGTTTGCCTCTCTTCGTCAATAAATATCCTGCTTCTAACCAACATCACGAGTTGCAAACTCAATTTTACACTAGACAAGAGGTTCCCAACCTGGGGTGGGGGTGGAATTTGGGTAGTTGAAGAGGGGAATAAGGCTATTAGGTAAAAATAAAAGTCTAGAGATAGGGTTTTCTGCACTTCTATCTATCAAGTCGAAGGCTCAAAATAAGAGAATGATTTAAGATGTGCTCTCTCACAAATAGACCCACAGATCGAAGAACTAGTAGCAAAAAAAACAAGAACAGAGATAACATTGATGTGTATATCAGTTACGATAGCAGAATTCTTATTTTCTTGTATGTAATAAATTGGAATTTCAAATGATGTGTTCTGATTAGTTTCGCTTGCTTTCTTTAAGTAACAAATACACAACAGCAGCTGTACAATTATAAAATTAAACTAATTCTTAGTATGAAGCTGTCTAATTATACATAAAATTATACAAGGTATTGTTTGAAATTATTTTTTGTTGCAACTTAATATATGGAAGGGGGGGGGGAATACTAGTAATCTTATTAAAAAAAGTGGGGAATGACTCGAAAAGGTTGGGAACCACTGCACTAGTCAGACGGTATGTCATTCTGCCACTCACCCCTTTCCCTCTTCTCAACTCAACACACTCGTACAATACAGCTATTCAAAATCCATTAACAAAATTTAATATTACAATCAACATTTACACACCACGCCGAAGTTATCAGAACTCTATGTATTACACAATTTATTCAATATATCTTGTACTTGTTGTACCACAAATCTTTTTTTATCGTTTACACCAGTGTTTCTCAATCTTTTTCAGCCCAACGCCCTCATGACACCTAGCTACATGTCAACGCCCCCTGTAGTTTGAATATGAAAAGTACCCAACACATGTTTTAGAGACATGTGGTAGCTTGTCATTATAAAGAAAAACATCAACATTCAGTTCAAAGGTTTTATCAAGGAAGATGTTATAGTAGGCATATCAATGAATTTCTAATAGGCGCTCATTATCAAATTAATTGTGGCTTCAAGGCAATTTAAAGGTTTTAATAAAAAGCAAATTACTTAAAAGAGTATATACAACATGAATGTGTGAACCTTGAACTTTTTAACAAATGTGGCAATATCTGGCTCGAGCTTTGACAAATAGTCTCAAGTCTTACAATATCCAAACAGTTTCTTTTCTTCGTAAGTATATGACTCGCTGCACTGAATCCCCGTTCTACAAGGTAAGAAGATGGAAAAGCAATGAAAAGCAGTTTTGCTTTTTTCCAAACAACAGGAAATTTCCCATACTAGTGCAGCCACATTTCATGATATCATCGGCAATCAATGCTTTGTTTAGCTTCTTCATCATTTTACAGCTCAATGATTTCTTCCTGCAGGTCGATTTCTTGTTCTTCAACCTTACAAATGAATGAATTCATAACCCACACAGGAATATTCTTACTTGCTTGTATAGATTTAATAACTGCCTAGTGCTAATTCCTTCTCATTTGTAAGAGGTTACTACTAAACAACAGCCATTTGTCAATCAGAATAATAGATAGTTATGGAATCTCCACAACATCCCCTGTAGAAGCTCAAACGCCCCCTTAAAACCAATTTAGGGGGCTGGATTAAAAAAAATTAAAAAGATTTTTCTAGACATAATAAAGAGTAAATGTTTAAAATTTCAGCCCTCTAGTTCCACTGGTGCGGCATGTACGCGCGTTACATACATAGCCAGCTCAAAAACTGAAGAAACCTAAATTGACAGTTTAACTAGTGCAAGATGGTGATAGAGCAGAACGCTTTGATTCTTCCGACTTTACCTTCAGGTAAAAGAATACTGAACAGCTGTCACATGTGCATGCATATCCATCATATCGTAGACAGTGTTATATTCGCAGACACGCTGTCAAAGCCTCGGTTTGGTGAACATAATCTCAAGATCACAATTGAAAGTTTCAGTATTCATGCAACATAAAACATTGAATACGAGTATGCAGCAGCGTCGAGACTAGCCCTAAGCGGCGAAGCACCCGCTTAACCCCAAATTCTTCCTCTTCATCTTTCTGCACAATTTCGCTTTTCCCCCTATTACCCCCCCCCACACACACTTCATATTCCAATACAATTTCATTGATAGAAATATCTGAATAGCAGTTAGAAAAATATTTAGTAAACTAGTCAAACCCCGTCAAAAATGACGGGATTTTTCTTTTTGTTATCTATGGATAGAATAATATTTTAGAATATGTCTATTTTTAAGCATCGTTTGAAAAAAATGTATAAATTCTTTTAGGGGGTTTGATTTTTTAAATGTTTTTCATCTAACTATTTCGAACGACGTTTTAACTCGTTTGTTGCCTAAAAGAACGAAAAATTAAAAATAAAGTTAAAAACGAAAGCCGATCGGAGCTATGATAAGTCTCCCCATTTTTATTTTTTGTTTGTTTCAACTGTTTAGCTGTACACTTGCACACAAACACAAATAATCAGCAGTCAGTCACATCAGTTTTAAGGAGAGGAAGACAGTAAACCTATGTCTCCCGTTTGTGACTCTTAGACATTTTGTTTGTTTCAGCAGGATCTTAAGCGGCACACAGACACAAAAGAATCAGCAGTCCGTCACATCAGTAAACCTATGTCTCCTGTTTGTGACTCTTAGACCTGGACAGACAACACTACAAACCGACAAATTTGATTTGGGCTTTTATATGTATATATTACAGTTAGCAAATGTCTCCAAACAATATTTAAAAAATCAGTAAGAGTTATCAAATTTCTGCTCCCTTTCACAACATCCTATCTATGAATCTGGATTATCGATTATTAGATATTCAAAACCAACATACAGAAATCGCAATTCGACTACAAATCTTTGTTCGAGACCCCAGCTTCTCTTCTATTAAGCCAACTAATAAGCAGTGTCAAATTCATATTAATTTTATCTTTTTACTTTAACTTTAGAACATTTAACATCACGGTAAACATATTAATACACAAAGTAAGATCTCGCAGATGGTAAAAGGTTTTAAAATTCTGTTCTACAAGGCCCGAAAAAACTGCGGTCTGTGTAATACTTAAAGCAAGCATATAATCAGTTGTAGCAGCCACAGTAGCTCGATAGCTAGAAATCTCATCTAGCAGGCCAATCTGCTAGTGTAGGGAGTTCAATCCCCACTTGGTGCTCCCCACTACCGTGGCCTTGTGCTAGACTAATCTGAGCTTGAGAAATAACCATTTGATGGATTGGAGTCGTGTCTCTTTTGAAATCATTACTGTTTTTCTTTATCGCTGTCTTCAATATTATCGTGATCATTGTGTGTTAGATTGTTACATATGAAATGTTGATTTTTTTAATAATTACATAAAGGATGATATAAACAACAAAAAACGGTAAATATTTAACAAAAATATGACCCAACTGAAGAAATAACCTTTTTTTAAAACCATCCTCTAATGATAATGTGCCATCAATATAAACCTTCTTCATGTTTAGTGGTCACAAATTCAGCAAAAGCACGAAATATAGCTTATTATGGAACCTCTTATTATGGATATGAAGTTCAAAATGCTTGAAAAGAAGAGTATCTGTAGGAGAAATATCAGGTGAATATGTGAGGCACTGCCATGGAGCATTTTATTCGGTTCATGTGGGGACCATTTTTCTAACTGTTTAAGCTTTCCTGTTGTCTTGAGATGACGTGATATGGTCGCTGTTGAAGTCCTGAAGTCTCTGGGAAGTGCTCAGACCATTGTTTGTGAGTCGTTGGCCACTGCTGTCGATAATTCTTCATCATTAAGAACAGGTTTGGCTCTCCCTCGAGGTTTATTATTGGTATCCATATTTCCAGACCTCAACCTATTGAACAAACGTTACACAGTTGCTATGTAGTAGTGTTCACACCAAATTCTTTGTTGACGTTATCAGCAGCTTGAGCAGCATTATGTCCTAATCTGAAATCGTACTTGAAAAGAAGTGTAACATCTTGGTTAAACACCATTGCTGTTAAGAGCTCATAAACCTCCAATTATAACGAATTATATCTCCATGTACGTTGAATCTGCAAAAACAATTGCACTATTAAATCTTTCACTTTTAGAATTATTCTTTGTGGTGTAAAAAAACAAACATTTCAAGTGTAGTAATCTATTAGAAAATTACAGTTAGCAGATGTCTGGCTGAAAGTCACCAAGCAATATTCAAAAATCGGTACGAGCAATCAAATTTCTGATTCCTTTCACAACCTTATATCTCTGTGAGTCCGGATTCTCGAATATCAAACATCTAAAAACAAAATACAGAAATACAGAATTCAACGAATAAAATGTGTCTTCTATAGATTAGTCAACTCAAAGAGATTTGCATTAGCGTTTTAATGTCTTTATCACATACACATAATTGGTTCCTAAGATATTCTTGAATCTAGATATTGACATAAAGTTATAAATAATGTGGAACATGAAGGTCAGGGTAGTACCAATAATAGTAGGCGCACTGGGAACTGTGCCAAAGGCCACCAGTCGTCAGCATTGGTCTAACAGCAAAAGTGAATAAGGCATGTGGGAGAGGGAAAGAGGGGGGGCAACAAAACCCACAAAAAACAAAACAACAGAACACAACAAAAGACAACACAACACAATACAACCCACCCCCCTAAAAAACCAACAAAAAAAACCCCACAGCGCTGCTATGAAGTGTGAGGATGATGAGAGGAGGGTTGGAGACATGAAGAGACTTATTGTCACTCAGCCTTCAGCGATAACGACCAGCCATTCGGTGAGAAAGTGCTAACCACAGCACTGCTGGCAGGCTGAGGGAAAGTGAAAGGAGAACTGGAGACATGAGGAGACTTGCTGTCACTCAGTTTCCAGCGATGACCACCAGGCATCTGGTGTGAATACATAAATAATAATACAATAACAACAACAACAACAACAACAACAACAAAATAATAATAATTTTACGAGTGCTATTTTTGGTCGATTTTTTTAATTTGCTTAATTATTCAGAACCCGAATAAAAAAAAACTATTTCAAATATCTTTGTTATACGCCGTTTGTGATAGATTTAGAAACTTTTTAATAAATACATTATCATCATTTAGCTTCAGTAGATAATTTAAAGAACATTCTTACTAATGAAGCATGCATTCCAATCGTAGGGACCACGCCCACGAAGATAATCGGCGCAGTTATGTTTTTAGCAATTTTAATAAGAAATAAACACTTCAGGGAGTTTAATTGATGATATTTTTGTCGTTTCTTTCTAATTTTTCTTCAATATTAAGATATTAATTTGTGTCTATCGTGTATTTTGAAACTGTATCGTCCTTCTGGTTGTCATAGGTGAAAAAAATGAAATACAACGCATAAAGGACCGGATTAATCCTAGATAACACATTATGAAGTTATGTTAAATATCTGTACTGGAGTCTTTAAAATGGTACTTTTAGAATTCAAACAATGTAAGTTATAAGGCCAAGTCGAATTAATTTTCGGTTACAAAACATTTGGTGTACTATGAGAAACCGTCAACCAAAACCGGCACTAAAATTGTCAGCATAGGTTCCTTCAGTATTTAAGCTAGTCTAGCTGGCTATCTATGTATGTGTCACGCGTACAGGCCACATCAATGGAGCTAGAAGGCAGTAAATTTAAACATTTACTCCTTATTATGTCTAGAAAAAAATAGGGTTTTAGTGGGGCTTCGATTTGCAATGTAAGTTTATGCTAAATTGGCCCCTTTTGTTTGTATCCGGCAGGGTTTGCGCATGTTTTTTGAAAACTCAGATTTCTTTTAGTGATCACAGCCCAAGAAAATGCGAGAGAAGTAACTCATTCAATGATCACCCCTTCTTCCACTTTTTAATTGATCATCCCCAACACAGCATGCTGCCAAAAGACGTTGGACACGTGAGTGACTCCACCTGCGCTAAACTGACAAGTCTTACATGCCGCCAAAATGTATAGTAGAATTACGCAAGGAGGTGGAAGTGGCTAACCAGACCTGTTTTGCATATCATTTTAAAATTGTGTCGTAACAAACTTAATAAAAGGAAAATTGTGATTTGATTTCAGAACATAGACCCTGTCTCATTTTGAGAATTTCTTTTAAAGGAAACATTTTCACTATTGTTATTTTATTACTAGTTTTACTCCATCTTATTATTGTTGCTTTTTAGATGAATAATTTGCTCTGTTATTTTTTTCATTACTAGTTGAGAGAGAAAGCGTTGCAAGTTCAAGTACCGTTGGAAGCTACTTTTTGTTTTCTGTTTGGCGTGACCAAAGAGTATATAGAGCCAGAGTGTTGTGATGAAAAGCAACAATACTAATATAGAGTAAAATAAACCTGGATGCTCCAGAGTCAAAGTCTGCTCCTACTTCTACTTCCTTGCGTAATTCTATTATACATTTTTGAGGTATGTAAGAGTTGTCAGTTTAGCGCAGGTGGACCACTGTGTCATGTGTTAAAATCACGATAGGGAAATGGGGATTTTACATATCGGTTTACTCCCCTATTTTTGGTGAGGATTGTTCTTGTTCTTGTTACATAGGAAAGTAAAGTCAACCCTGGCTTTGTCCTGGAGTTTGACAACAACTGACAAATCATAACAGACCCAGTCTTTCTAGCTTGGCTCATATTGAAAATAGAATGTTCATTTGAATCGGCTATTGACAGAAAGAAAGGATCATATTCTGTATCAATCATAAAAGCTGTTATTTTGGTCAATTTTAACTATAAAGAAAAGACGAATATAGACATGCAAATAAAATGACGCTTAAATATTAAAAATATTAACCTTTAAATACATTTACTGAAATATACAATAACCACATAGCCAGATATTGCAAACTCTCGCTACAATTCAAGAAATCTCTGAGTACGTCTGTGCGTGCAACGCAATTACTCGACAACTGCCATTATACGAAGTTGATATTCGCCAGATATATTTCAGTTTCGTGTTGTTTGGATCAGCGGTTCTCGAGAAATCTAATTTAAAAAAATAAAGATTACAGATCTTTCTTTATAGTTTCTATAAATTATCTCCCCTGACTTTCGCTTTTTATGCGTATTTTCTCATAATATAAATACCTATGCCTATAGTTTCATATTTGGTGCTTATTTTTATTTTTATTGCAAAATCGTCTTCAGTCTTACATTTATTGTACTGTACTTGTGTGTTTTTTGCTTTTTTAGAGCACACACACAGTAATTAAAAACGTTATTAGATAGATAGATAGATAGATAGATAGATAGATAGATACATACATACATACATAGATGGATGGAGTCTGACATCAGTGGGCATTAGCACACACAAAAACACAAATTGTTGTCGTGTAATTATAACAAATCCATCCATTCGTGGAAGTTTGAAGGTGTAAGTCCTGGCAAGAGTGTGTTGATTGTTTTCCC
>VCCN01001623.1:10417200-10429118 GCA_006491835.1 Architeuthis dux
ACTTTTTGTAATCAAATTAAGTTAAATACTAACCAAATAGTAAAAATTACTGTTTTTAATCTCACTTTCAATGAAAGTATTTTTTAAATTATTTTTTCCTATGTAGTATTTATATTTTAAATTTAACATGGGATAAATTGATCACCCACTTTGGAGCCAATTCACTCACTTCCCCCATAAAAGTTACTTTTTCTCAAAAACTAAGAATTTCCGGGAGAAACGAAGGTCAGATACCATCAAAGCAGTTTATACTACATAGGGAAAATATTCTCATAATTTCTTTTACGAATGTTCACTCAAACGAATATTAAGAGGTGTGCATGCACATTTAACCGAAATCGTGAAGTTTCTAAGTCACAAATATCTATTTTAATAACAAATCAGATCAAATACTGATTTCCATCTATTTTATTAATTCTTTTTACAGCAATTTACGCCGCCCGTTAGTGCAGATCTAGTGTAAAATAATTTTGAATGAAAACTGTTTAATTAATCATTAATTAATAAAGAGCGAAAGTCAAGGGAAATAATTTATGGAAACTATGAACTTTTCGTTTAATGGCAGACGTGAAGCTAGCGTTATAGAGAAATATTTATTTTGATTAGAATTCTCGAGAACCACTGATCTAAACAACTTCAAACTCGACACTGCAATGCCTTATATGCTGACCAATATATCTGGCGAATATAAACTTTGTACAATCGCCAGTTTCCTGCAAGTGTAGTGAGATTGTAAGAGACTTGTTAGAAACTGATTAATGCATTATTCTTTTTAATATAGGATTACACACCCAACATATCAGCTGTTGCACTCGGCAACATCAGGAAATTTGTTAATGTTACACAAATAGAGAACATGGCTTAAGTTTTTAAATAGAAAACCCGTATTTTTCTGCTGTTTAATGGTAAAAGCTGTTGAATTATTTTGGAAAGAAAAGGTGGCAACATCCGTAATTACAAGAGTGTTGCTGTATTAAAAAAATAATTGAATACAGTGGAACAAAGTATTTTTAAAGCGTCTTTCAAAAGTCCTATAAAAACTTTAAGATTCACTATTTTTTTTGTATTGCCTAACAAAAACAGGTTCCAGCGAAAGCAGTCTTCAAAATAAATCAAACTTTAAACAATATGCCCACGTGAACTGCACTTATGCCTCTAATTAAAGCTTACGTGTTAAAGTTTTTGAATAATACATTAGTTGGGTCACATGAATATACCGGGTAAGAACTATCTTAATTTGATACGCTGAATAAGACCAATTTGAAATTAATTTAAAATTAATTTTAAAGTGACTCATAAAATATTTGGCTAGCGAAAAGTCTTGAATCCAATTTGAATAATTTTAGAATTCAAGTCTCACAAACGAACACCCGTCTATATACAATGAATATGGAAGGTCAGATCAGGGGGTCAACAACCCGCCTAGGCAACACCCCCCCCCCTCATTTAACGTGCAAAGTAGGACAACCCACACGGATATTAATATTGTTCCTTCCTTATTTTTAACGAAAAGTGTTTACCTGGCCATAGATTCTAATCACACATTTAAAACATTTGAGGCATCCAAAAATTAAAGAATGATACCACAATGAATTTTAGTATCGTCAGAAAAACAAATGTGATAATCGATCAGGATTTTTATGTTATACTATAGTGTTCATGTTAATTTTGTATAATACACGTAAAATACCGTGTTTTCTACCTACTCGACCTCATTCTGTAAATGGAAAGGAGTTAAAATAGTGTGGTATTTTTTTTTTGGAGGTCTCAAACATATTTAGCTTTAAAATGTGCAATTAAAATATGAGGCCAATTGCTTACATTTTTGTCAGGTTTTAATTTAACGAAAGGTTTGTTGTCCTACATTGCACTTTAACTGCGATTTCGTCTGTGGAAGTTGTGTCCTAAACTGGTTAAATCACCACGTTGAAAAGATCTGTCCCTTAACTAAGGCTAAATAGAATATACGGTGAAAGAGATAAATGCAATGGAAATATTGGTGATTTGGGCGAGATAATTTATGTAATCGTGCATATGAAATAAAGCTTTTATTTGTCTTCTTAAGGTAGTCATTATTACTTAAGGTACAGAAAAGACAAGTCCATTCTTTCCATTTCAAAACAGGCCGTTCACGGTGCTCCTCAAAGTAGACGAGTAGGGTCGCGGAAATCAGGATGAAAGGCAAACTGGTGGGTCAGGACCGCCGACAACGAGAACGAAGTACGCATCAGTTGGGACAGCGAAGCGTTTAAGCTTTCGCCCGGAGTATTTCCATGCAAGTCAAGTAAATGGCTGCTTCTTTTGAACGATCAGTGAATAAGTGCAAGCGTTAGAAAGACATATATCATCAATGAAGTAGGAATTGAACCAAGTAACGCCCGTGGAAATAAAAAATAAAAAGGGGAGTGGGGGAACTGTTGGATCGAGAAAGACCTGATTTGTACCCTGGTAATGCAGAGTTGATTTGACGAGGGGGGTTTGTGGAGGGGGCAAAGAGACTTCCTTTAAAAGAAAATGTAGGGCCAGTTGGAAGAAAGTAGAGTCATTCTCAGCGACCACCTGAGCCGAGACACACACGGAGTGGAGATTCAACTGTCATGCTTATTAATATTCATAGCGTTTAGAGATTTTGTCGACAGTCTTCTGATCTTCTCCCTCTGTGGATGAAATAATCTAATATTCATCATATGTGTAGCTCACTACCATCTCCATTTTTTTTTTGACTGGCCACACAGACTCAGTTTGAATAAGCTGAACGCAATACGAACCTCTTCCAGTGCTGTTAATGTTAAAATGAAAGCGCGTCTGATTAGTCGTACAATAGAGACCGTCATGTGACCAATGTCTTTTGGCAGTATGCCGTGTTTGGAGGGGGGGGGGTGATCAATGAATAAGTTACTTTCGCCTTGTAGGCAGTGATCACCAAAAAGTCCAAATTTTCAAAAGAAACAAGCGTGAATGCTACCCGGGCATAAGGGTCCAAGTTAGCATAAGCTCACATTGCAAGTTGGACCCATTAAAAACACGGGATCACAAAGGTTTATACATAAGGAGCAAATGCTTATATTTTCAGCCCTCTAGCTCCATTGGTGCGACCAGGATGCGTGATACATACATAGCCAAACTTAAACTGAAGAAACCTATGTTGACAGCTTTGGTTGACGGTTCCTAACTAGATTGAACAATCTAATGTCTTTGGAATAATCATGCAGAATTTCGAGTAGCACAATTCATTAACTGAAGCCTTTAAAATGTTTAAATCAAATGTTTACAAAACCTCATTTAGTATTTGAGGTAACAATCTAAAGGTTACGGCATTGCTTGTAGGAAACTTAATTATATAACGCTTGCAATCTCCCTGAATAAGGATAAATACTTTTCTTAAAAAAAAAAAAAAAAATTATTTCAAGTCTTTATCAAAATAGTAATTCACTTATCACTTCTCCAGGCGAATTCTCTGCTGCTGAAAGCCTTACACGAACTCCAATACCCTACATGTGAAAGGAAAGACAATGGCCTATTGCAGTGATTTCTAAAGTGTATGCCACAGCTCCCCGCAAGGTAGGGGAGGGGAGGGGGGAAAGTTTGGGAACCACTGGCCTACTGGATAAAAGGTGTTGGTTAAGGATATAGAGTTTCCTGGTGATTGAGAGTTCAATCCCTGGTTCAGGAAGGGAATGACATCCTTTGGTTCAGTTGAAAACACAAAAGCGGCATCCCAAGGACAAATTGAATAGGAAGAATTAACCGATACGAAGTAATGCCTAGCATGGAGGGCAAAATGCAAACACTAACCCCGTGGAATGAATAAAGGGTTCGGTTCGAATTTCCCCCAGAAAGTTAGCGATTACGACAGACACCTGAAGAAGGCCAGAGGATACAGCGGCTGAAACGTTGTGACTAACGACCAAGATGAAGACACTAGTCCGAATAGAACTGTATAATTATTCCAAATTTAGACAAAAAGTCGACTAAGTAGTGATGTACCGGAATATCAATCCGGTCGGATATCCGGCGCCGGATTCACATGATGCCAGTGATAATTTGTGAATCCGGCGCCGGATATCTGACCGGTTTGATATTGATCACCACTAAGAACATTTAGGATCATGTCAATTTGAAGTCTTTTTCCTTCATTTGAAACTGTTTATTTCCCAGGGATAGGTTTTTAATGAAAAAAAATTTCATTTTCCGATAATCACTAGTGTTAAGCTAATTACATAAATGAATTACGGTTTTGCCTCCCCCCCTTTTGTTTGGAAGTTTTGAAAGCTATGGATATTGGAATTTTAACTGATCACAATTTATGGAATAAAGCATTGTCCTTAACATAACGCTGAAAATATTGGGAGGTACATATGCACCAAGAAAAGTTACCATAGTTTTTGAAAGCGTACAATTAAGGTCATTTGACTTTAGGATTTAATGGAGTCTTTATAGCTACCAATATTAATCATTGCTTATTAATTATCTAATAATATTGTTGTAAATATTATTTCACATCTATTGCTCATTAAACAATGTCATTGCTGAAGCGCCAATAAGTTTACATGTATTTACTTTTCAGCATCAACGAATCTACAAACGTTTACAAAGCGTAACTTTCGTACATATCAGCGATACTTAGTTTTAATGCTGTTGCAGTGTGACAATTCAAGAACTAAAGTTATTTCAACATACTCAAGCTTACGATCAAAGTGTTAAGCCTTTTTATTTTTTAAAATGTCAGTCTATAAAGGCGCACTTTTAAAATATCGTATCTAAACGTGTACAATGCGCTGTTATTATGGGTAGGAGGTCGATCTGTAAAGACACAAGGCGTAGAACTAATCGAGAGGGGTTACGACGAAGAAAAAAAAAAAAAAAAAAAAAAAAAAACACTCGTAGAGTCCTGTAGGCCGGAAAATAACGTAGTTTTGATTACGAATTAATCCCAGCAAAGGGGAAGTTTCTGTCCCAAAAAAATTAAACAGGTCCGGTTAGTGAATTGAAACCGTCACGTGAGTTTTCACAAATCAAGCGTGAGCGCTGCCGGACACAAACTAAGGGACCAGTTTAGAATAGACCTACATTGTAATTTGACACACCCTAAAAATTAAAAAAATGCTCTAGGTATAAGGTGTAAATGTTGAAATGCCGTCTAGCGCCATTGGTGTCGCTTGACGCGACAAATACATAGATGTCCAGCCAGACTACGTTGAAAAATTGAAGAAACCTATGTTGACAGATTCTAATATTCTCGAAATTCGATTGTGGGACAATACAGGGTGCTATATATTTCTAGTTTTATATAAAAGGGTTTTAAGTTATCACTTTTGCTAAAACCTTTAGGTTTTAAAATCTTAGTCTCGGGTCCTAATGTATCAACATTTCAGAGTTATAAACGTACTCCTAAAGTTTATAATTAGCATAGCGGTGTTAACTTTTCTGTATACAAAATTATATAATAGGTAATTGACAAATTAGATATTGACCTTCGGTCTTATTCAACTAACCTTAAATAGATATTCACAAAGCTTAAGTTAGTAAGGACACTAAAGTAGGACATCCTGCGAGGGTCGAACTTTCAACACTAGTTTGCTTGCTGTCACTACGCTGGGCGTGGTAGTGGTAACATACAAGAAGCAAAGGGCAGGTAATTAAAAACAAAAGAAAAATGGCGTTACACAGGTTTGGTTATTAGTTCAAGAATTTAAAATTCTCGTTGCTCTCTATGTCCGCTGCGCAGTTTCAATTTGATCAGCGGGAAACGTACATTGAATATTCCTGTAAAATTTGTAATTTAAATTTTGTACAAGGCGATGAATGCAGCCAAATGGCTTCATTTTGATTATCTTTTACCGGGACTTGAATCTTTTTACAAGAATTTCTGTCCTTTGTTTTAATAGCTAGCAAAATATAGTTATTGTCACTGGTAGTAAAGATATGTAATTTTTAAAGCTTTTATACGGATGTTTGGTGATTAACTCATATAGCACTGCCAGACCGATATATCGGCATAAAAAGGCAAGCTGGACCAGCTTAAAAACTGAAACCCTTGGTGGCAGTAGTGCGTGCTATATGGTCAAAACGACCATAGCGCCAAACGGATTAATTAAAGAATGTAGGATCGATTAGATCAATTGAAAGCATATTAAAATGATATCTTTGACGCGCTTCATATTTTACCACGATCCCATTAAATTATTCTTAATCTGTACAAATGAGATTTGAGAACAAACTTTGACACAAAGCTCAGTGAGGATCGAACTCACTAGTAATAGACCAGCTTGCCCGCTACCGATGAACGATTGGAGTTGCAATAGTCCCCCCCCCCAAATAACCTTGTAAACCATTCCGGCATATTGTCACCATTACAGTAACCACAACCCACTCGAGGGGAAATTCTAACTGTTCCACCACAAAAACACGAAAGGGTGACATTTCAAATTAAATAACGTGGGCTGGTTACTAAGACTCAGCTCATTTTGGTAACCAATCAGATCTTAAGTTTGACACAAACGTTACAAGTTCTGCGACTGCACATAATATTTTGAGGAGAAACAAAAAATAAAATAAAATAAAGCTTATAGTTACCTCTTCGGCATATTGTTGTGAACTGGCCAACATGGCTAGTTTTGTTATCACTTGGTAGTCCCTTGGTGGTTCCTGAAAAGAAAGGAAGAAAATCAATGAATATTTGACAAGCTTATCTTAGTCATTGGTAAATGGATTCTTTAAGGATATAAATTAGACGCTTCATGGGTTTGCATTTAAGGTGAACGCCTAAACGAAGCGGACAGTTTTTTTTAAACCATTGCGCCATGTTGTAATATTAAGGCTTACAAAAAGAAAAAAAGTCAATTTATGTCGTCAGTAAGGATTAAAGGAGAGGTTTGAATTAGTCTTAAAAGAGGGAGTACTTTGAATTTTTTCCCCAAACCAAAGTCTGTTCTAACTCAAAATTAATTCTTACATTATAAAACAATCGTAAAGTAAACGTTTTACTGAAGGATATAGTTATTTCCCCCCCGGTATATTAAGATCGTAAACGAATCTTACCGTATCTAACATTAAATTTTGACCGAAACCAACTTCGACGAAAAGAGGTGTTTATAGAAAAAAAGGCTACGAAGTCTTACAGCTTATATAATTGTCCATGATATTTGTTTGCCAATACCAAATCATCGCTTTAAGCATCAGAAAGGTACATTATAATTAGGGGTGTGCTCGGACACATACATACACACACTCACCAATGGTAAGCAAGCCAGTATCAGAGACCGATTCTCTGGTGTAGTGAGTTCGATCCTGCCTGGATGACCCTCTACTGACCATGTGCCAGATTAACCCTTTCAAGACTGCTAGGATATATATGTCCCATATATCTCTTTTAGAAGTTTACTGGTATGTGTCACGAAAAATAAAAACCTAAAACAATAAATGTCATATTGGACGAATGTATCCGATCATGGTTTTGGTTCTTTAAAATATGGAATTTTTTTTTATTTAATAAGAGAATAGTTTTCTTTTTCTCTTTTGTATACCCTTTTAAAAATCCAGGCATTAAGCACTTTAATAGATTAGTCTTGAAGGGGTTAATTTAAGCTTTTTAAATATCCAGCTACCAGGGTGGAAATTATCGAACTTACTTTATAGTAAATATAATAAAATTAGTTCCATGTTTTACACGGTTCTTGAAAAAAAAAACATTAGAGAAATTATGCTTATTCTAATTTCGAGTAATTTTTTAAAAAGGAATATAAAATTAATTTTTCAGCTATTTTTCCCAGGATAGAATTGGAACGTCTTTTCTTTTTACAATTTTCGTTTGAAATTAAATCTTCAAAATATTCATCATCTCTATTTAGAAAATGTAAAGATATAAAGTAAGTTACCTATTTACGGCATATACTATCCCCCTTGTCCAAAAATTTAAAAAATGTCTCAAAAGGTAAACCTAATCTTCGTTGTTCAGTCCCACATTGGCCAGAACTCTAGGAGGAGTTTAAAAAGAAATTTGGTGATAGATGAGAAACATTCCTGGAAGTGCGTTTTTTTTCTTAATATTCCCTGCAGGGTGGGTGTCTTATATGCTATCAAATACGATATTAAATCATTAGTTTTAATGTTAAGACATTCACATTCAATAAAATATAAGATAACAATAATCCTTTTTAAAGTGAGACAACGATTTTTATATTTGAATGTATGTGTGTACATCACATATATAAACCCAAATAAATTACGATCAGATTTTCAGTATTTCACACATACCAAGGAGCAGAGATAAGCGATACACCAATCGTTCACTGTTAATGTACGAGCTTAAAGTTGTTTTGATATCTTTCATTTATATATCTATTGATAAAAATCAATAATGCAGTGTTTTTATTTCTAAAGTAATATTTTTTACTTCTCAAAACCTTGTAAGTTTGAAGTTCAAAAGTTATATATTAATATTAATGTTGTTGTTGCTGATGTATAGATGGTGGATGATGGGGTGTTAATAGTAGTGGTATTAATGTTGTTACTACCATACAAAACACGATAACATTTCAATTTACGTATGTCATAGTTAAATCTCCTAATGCAGACAGATAGATGTCCTGTAATTTTCACCGAATATCACACACACACACACGCACGCACACATAGACCCTAAGCTGTAGCTTATTATCTTATGCCTAAATCCGGCAATGGATGGATGGATGGATGGACGGACGGACTATCCAACTGTAATAATTCTACTGTTGAATACACTCATAATGCATTCATCAATACTGAAATAAATAACGAAGCTGTTAAGATTAGTTGTGGGCGTGTCAGCGACTTAAGTGAGTGATGACATCAGTGATGTTGCGTTCGGATATCCTCCAATGAAGATTAGTTATTTCCTCCATCAAACAAGCCAAGCGAATCGCTTGCGAAGCGAATTAACAAAAGAATTGAATGTTCACGGATTTGATCGGATATGAGCTATTCCCTTTATTAGCTGAAATTTTGTTGAACGAGTCTGAAGTAATATTTTATCCACTTTTCGATTAATCGTAAATTCATTTTCGCTTCTGCGGAAGTTTTGTTCGGTTAAGATTCGTAACTTCAGTCAAAGCCAAAAAAAAACATATTAAAAATGTTTTTTCAGGAAAAGAAATGTGTGCTTTCAATCAATAAGACCTCCGTTACCTTTGGAAAAGTGCCGGTTTTGGAAAAAATAATTGTTTTACGTTTTTATTGAGGGGTTGAGGTCTATTGTAGCTAATAATGCGGAACTGGACCCGTACCGTCGTAAAACCGTCCGTCATACGGTTTTGAAGTAAATCGGTTACTTCCGTAGTGATGTTTTTTTTCTTTCGGCGAAAATATCGACTTATTTTCTTATAACTTGATTCCTTCTCTTTCATAGCAGTTTATACATTTTATACATTGAATTAAACATAAACAACAAATGAAAACATATAAAACAAAAAAATGCAAAGTTGACATACGTAATAAAATAGATAATTAATCTGAAAATAAGGTTTTTTTCGCAAATAATGTTTTGTTTTTGGCCTTTTTCAATCAATAAGACCTTCGTTTGCGGGATTGCCTGAGGGTGCGCAGGGACCTTGTTCAGATCTTTAAGTACTGAAGTAAATAGTGGGTAAGTAAACTAGTTAGTTCAGTACTTCTTAAACTAGTGAATGATTCACCCAAGTGTGAATGAAATTATTTTGGAGATGAATGAAACTAGAGGTGTGAATGAAGAGTGAATGACAATTTACTCAAATATTTATATTTATTTTCTTTACGTAAAAAAAAGGCATAGTGCTTACGTTCACTTCGCACTAATGCCATTGGGGAAGGCACGAATCCACTTCTCTCACCCAGCTATTGGTAAATAGTCGAATAGTTGGAGCCCTTTAGCTCAGTTTGGCAGTCAATCTAAGAGAAGGTTACTCTGACAGAATAAAAAACACAACGTGGCAGTCGCCATAACTGATCCGAAGGTTGGGCGTCGGCTCAGAACCTCAGCCCCCTTAAAAACCTACAATTGCTACAAAAACAATGAATAAATCTCCAATGAACAAATCCGATATCGTTCAGACACACATTGCCCAATATGACTTGTCGCACGGGAGGACATATCATTATTGATATTATAAAAAAGGCATTGCCTTTAAAGTGGTCAGTAAGCTCTTCATGGGAGAAATTGAGTGTTTTTTCGGGTTGCGGAACATTGATAGCAGAACATTTACAAAAATAAATAAATACGTATTTAAAAGATGTTTTTCTTTTACTTATTGATCTCAAAAGCTTTGAATAACATTGTAAAAATGAAATTATTTACTTTTACTTAAGACGATGGTCACGTATGTTTCATAGATTAGCGACATGAGATGAAACTGATTTTTATTCTGCTATGAATCGTTTCGGCTATGAAAAGTGGCTATGAAATAGACATGGCTATTATTTTGGCTATGAAATCGCCTGCTATGAATTTGTTTGCTATGAATTCTCCGGATACCGTATTTTTCTGCCTATCTAATTTGAAAGTGGCAGGATATTTCCCAAATTTACAGTAATAAAACCATTTAAGGGAGAGCAGACGGGCCCATGATACAAAACGGATGATGTTTGAAATTATACGCAAGAGAGAATAAACCAAAAATGATCAAACACATAAGGAAATTTAGTCGGGGCTGTCTGTAAGTAATTCTCAATGGAGTCGTTCTTCACTGGATTCTACATCAATGATAATGTTTCTACAACAATAGTGTTTGATCACAGCCCATTATCTAGTGACTGTCATTCTAAAGATACCCTCTTCCAGGTTTTCAAATTCAATAGAGATTCACCTGCGTAAAGAACAGCTGCAAGTTTAACGTTACACTGCTGAACTGTAATATGCTAGATTGGTCTTAAACTTATATGAAAAAGCAACCACTCTAAAGGAGAATATTTTAAAAAATGCAAAAACGGTTATACAGGGTGCTCCAGAAAAATGTATCGTCAAACTCCAGTCCAAGTCTGGAGTTGACTTTGTTTTCTACCGTAACAAGAACAAGACCGATCCTCGCCAAATTTAAGGGAAATCACAACCAACTGATTGGCAGGCGGCTATCTTACCGACTGAGTTAAATTTGTCTTACATATCTACGAAAGTCTATGTTAGAAATACGCAGAGGCTTATTTCTTTCTAATAAATAAATACATTTATACTCAAAATATATTTTTTTAAATTTATTATATATACAATAAAGAAAGTTAATCATCTTCAGTCGGAATAGAAGTAGAGTGGAGTTTGACCGTGTACACATTTTGTTTGCCACTAGCTGCTCTGGTTATTACCTGAAAGTTAATTAAACCCTTCCATTAAAGAGAATAAATAGAATAGAACAGTTATTTTTTCTTATTGAATGGTTTAATAAACTTTCAGGTAAGAATCAGAAAAGCTATTTACAAACAAAATATGTATACATTTTTCCGGATCCCGTTTTCCGTGTTTGTGAGTGCTACTTCCACATGGACCTCTCTTTCTGTCTGTATGTATGTCCCTCTGCCTGTCTCTGTCTCTGTCTGTCTGTCTGTCTCTCTCTGTCTTTCTCTACTGGTTTCCTTCAAAAGTAGAGCAGTCCTATGAAATCTTTTATAAGCCAAAATGGCGTAAAAGCAAAGAAGCAATTACCATCAATTTATATGGGAAACATTTTTGAGTTTCCCCGGACCGCAAAATAACCTTCTTCTATATCTGCTAGTTGCATGCTAAACATAACACCCTTACAAACTCTCTTAGGCTTTTCGGATACCAAAATAAATCGAGGTAAAACACAGATGCTCACAGAAACATTTCAAAGCTATGGCAGCTTGAGATCTTTCGTAAAAGCGAAGTGGTGTAAAGCGAACTTTTGAAAACCGTGAGTATAATAATGTGGCCGGGTTAGTAAGGGTGTGGGAAT
>VCCN01001623.1:10520992-10533383 GCA_006491835.1 Architeuthis dux
TAGAGCGAATGTTAACTTATATATATATTAAAATACATTTTCTATTCCGTTTGCTGGAAACGAGAATTTAAAATTCTCTTTTTGCTACTTTTTATTTGTTTTCATTTCGTGTTGTTTACGATGCCTGCTAATTTCTAATAGATTTTCACTAAGTAATGACTGGGCTTGCATTGTCCTAATTTCAGTAATCAGACGGGAACCAAAACTTCCAACTGGATTTTGCCCGTAAAATAACTGACATTTTCACGTCGGAATAGAATTTTGGAAAGAGTCTGCTATCATTCCCAGGAATTCCTTTTTCCGAAATCCTAGAATGGAAATACGAAAATTACTCCGCGAAACTCGGGTTCGTTCCGTTGTAATCAATTAGACGGAATTCTGCTGACGTATCCGACGTATCTACGGGCAGATAGAAGCGATCATTAAAATAATGGTGCAAAACTAATAAACGGACATTAGCCAAAACCAAAACTGTCACCAAAACTGTCACCAAAACTATCATTACAGGTTTCTTTTTAAGTGGGTCTGCTTCTCTGTCTGGCTAGATATGTATGTATGTGTCGCGCGTACAGGCCGCACCAATGGAGCTAGAGGGCTGAAAATTTAGACTCCTTATTATGTCTAGATTGTTTACCCCCCCCCCAAAATAGGTTTTTAGTGAGGGGTTCAATTTGCAATGTAATCTTATTCTAAATTGATCCCATAGTTTGTGTCCGGCAGCATTCACGATTGTTTTTTGAAAATTCAGACTTTTTAGTGATCACTGCCCACAAAGGTCGAGAGAATTAACTTATTTATCGATCATCCCCTTTCTCCAATTTGTTTAATTGATCACCCCCAACAAGGCGTGCTGTCGAAAGATGTTGGTCACAAGACGGTTTCTATTGAGTCACTAACCAGACCCGTCTCCATGAGTAAAATCTATGAACAAATTATCGATCAATTTACACGAAAGTCCCGTTATTCACTTCTGACACTAATGACACCAGCTAAGATACCCTCAATTTGAAAACTATAACCTGAACAACTACGATTTCCGCTGAGTACACATTAGTGCTTTTTAAAAATTGAGAACTTAATTTTAGATTAAGGTTTATAGAATGTGTGCATCTTGCCACTATCAGCGAAACTGGGCGGACTTTTTGTTTGTGAATTCGTTGACAAAATAGCGTAGCATCCAATTAAACAGTAATTTTTGGGCTCACCTTACTCAATTGGTTTGCCATTTTCAAATTGACATATATATATATTTATTCGTATCCTTAATACATACAGAATCATATGAACACAACTTTTCAGTCAAACACACAGATACACATATACACACGTCTATATATGTGTGTATGTGTGTGTGCGTGTGTGTGTGTGTGTGTGTGTGTGTGTGTTTGTGCAAAGCAACAAATCCGTTTCCTATCCTATTTCGCCTAATTGGAATCCAATAAATCGATTAGACATCTACAATGTAGACTTCTTTAATCCGCATCACAAATACTGCCTAACCTCTGCTTGCCGGCGGGCGTTCGTAACACCATTTGACATCAGGTCAGCGTCGTGCTTTACCACAAAAGTAACGCACGCAAAAATTAACGTTAACATATACGGCCATGCATGCATGCATGAAGTCGATACAGTTACACGCACAAACGACAATAAAAGCGCGTATGTAGCCACACAATATATGCACACACACACACACACACACACACGCGTGCACGCACACACACACATACGCACGCAGGCAGTGAAAATAGTGTTCCGCGTGTTTTGCAGTGATCTGTTATATAGGCACGCGCACATTCGTGCCACCCACACTCTCTCTCTCTCTCTCTCTCTCTCTCTTTCTCTCTCACACACTAACACACACACTAACACACACACTAACACACACACACACACACGCCCTCTCTCTCTCTCCTACACCCAGTCTCCTGTACCTGCGACCATTCCAACCTCTGACGACTTAGCCTAACATACAATCATCACCATTTATTTTAATTCTCGGAACGGTCAATTTTCTTCCTATATGAATTCATACAGGAAAATAAAATTGACCGTTGTTTCTTCGCTTTTCGCCATTTCGGTTAACGAAATGAATTATTGTAACGCTCTACTTTCGGATAGCGGGGAAACCTGATCCTACAATAAATTAAAAATTCATAAACACAAACAGCCGCGTGCACACACGAAATAATGGTGCACAAATGATCAACGCATCCTTACACATACACACCAGCAAGAGACGCACATTATTACGTAAGTCAAATCATATTTTATTAATATCGAGATAAAATAACAGGTCTGGTTAATCACTCAATAGAAACCGTCATCTGACCAATGTCTTTTGGCAGCATGCCGTGTTGGGAGTGATCAATTAAAACAATTTGTAAAAAAGGGTGAACAATGAATAAATTACTTCTCTCGCCTTCTGTTGAGCTGTGATCACTAAAAAAAATTCGAATTTTCAAAAGACAAGCTGGTCAATTTAGCATAAACTTACATTGTAAACTGAAGTACCCCGCTAGATAGAGTGCTGAAAATATCAACATGTATTCCTTATTATGTTTAGAAGAAATGTTTTTTGTCACCCCACTAAATTATGTTTAGAACCCCCCCCACACACACACACACACACACGCGCGCAGGTTTTTGAAAAAACAACAAAAAATGTTTTTCTAAACATAATTTAGTGGGGTGAAAAAACAAAAAAACATTTCTTCTAAACAGAATAAGGAGTAAATGTTGATAGTGTCAGCACTCTAGCTCAATTAGTGCGGACTGTACGCGTGATAGATACATAGCCAGGCATAGCCAGACAGACAGACAAACAGACAAACAAACAAACAGACAGACCAACATAAAAACTGAAGAAACCTATGTTGACTGTTTTGGTGACAGTTTTGGTTGACGGTTTCTGATAATCACAGAATCACCTCACTAAAGCAACGTCGATAAATACGCACGTATAATAAATAAGTACATATAATTAGGTTCAGGCATGCATATTCATTAAACACATCGATGCACTTATAAACGTTAATAAGTGCGTTCAAACTAAGCCCAGCGCGAACGCAATGATAAGAGTTGAATTCGTTATCCTGCTCGGGGTAAAAGTATACTGCAATCTTCTTGGCCAATAAAGATTTGATCTGTTTGCAGCATAAATATGTGGTTCTTATTTTCCGTCAAATTCTTCGGAGGTAATTTATATCGTTTAGTTCAATTCGGGAATCAATTTGCGATGTTTAACAATAATTTAGGGGTTCCTTCCTTCTGCTTCCCAAATGCTTTTATTATTTGTTTTCTCGACAAATAACTTGGGGTAAATTGGTTTCCTTGTCACCATTAGATTTTGTGGTGGTTGTTAGTCCCCCCCCCCAAAAAAAAAAAGATCGACCCAATCAATTGAATGAAGATTTTTATTTTATTTTTATTTTTTTTATTTGGTGAGTTATCGACTTCTGGGAGGAGGTTTTCCTCGCTATTTTTGAGCGTTCCCAGACCCCAAAAATGGTGATGATAATATGTTAGGCTGAGTCATCGGAGGTTCGGGTGGTGGGAGAGAGAGAGGAAGAAGGTGCGCGCTGTCTCTATAACGGCTTCATTAGGGGCGGGGTGTTCGCCTCTGGTTCGATAGGCCGTGGTTCAATCTACCGCCAGGTCATACCAACAACTTTAAAGTGGTACTCTATGCCTCTCTGCTAATCACTCAGCACAAGGACTAGGATTGGGGAACCTCTCCCCGAGGCCAAGGGATTACGGCCAAATCACGTTGGATACACCGGTTCTCGTAAGATAACCGAAGTTAAGCAACGTCGAGCCTGGTCAATACCTAGATAGGTGACCATTAGGGAATACCAGGTGCGGTAAGTAGATCGAAGATTCGACAGGCCTGGCTAGTGCGTCTTACTTACAATTGCCCATATGTACCTAACCCCGCGACACCGCCGATGAGCGGAGAACGATGACACGGTTCCAGGTACATTCGTCTATATAAGTTTAGCAAATATCAGTTTTGTCTAGAGACAAAATGTCTAAAATCGCTCTAGTCTAAATGTACGTTCGTATAAAATTAGTTCAATCTAAAAGCACGTTTGTCTAAAATCGCTCCAGTCTAAATGTACGTTCGTATTTTTAGTCTAAAATCGCTTAATTATTTATTCTTTGTGTGTGGGGTGCAGACCGCGAATTTGCCGATAAAGTGGCAATAAATTGATATGGTGTCGCTAATATGGCTTTTCAATTGGAAGTTTGTTTATATTCAGCCGGTGAATTCTTTTTAACAGTTAAGAAAATGACCGCTACCCTTGCTTTTAGGGATTTTGATGTAAATATTTTAAGCTAATGATTGTTACCTTTATTGGACCCAAATTTGACTTGTTCCAAAAGGTCACTTTTTTCTGTTACACCGGGTGTCGTCAGTTATACAATATGTATTACCTAATTAATTATTTCTACAGATATAAACAATTTAATTTATTCAAAGCAATAACAATATAACTTATATATTAACTTCTGTTTTTCTTTCATGAATCTTCCACACACTCGCTCACTCGATGTTAAAAAACGGTGCACAACTATTCTGCACCATTTCTATGGTTTATAAAACATATTTGGCCCCTAGTTATACACGGCTATCGAATTAATCGAATCGATATCAAAATAAAAGTAAGATAAATCATCAAATTAATAAAGTTCTCAGTGAATGTCAATGAGATTTTGTGGAAAGGCAAGCCACATCGTAAGTAAGAAGTGATTAAATTCTTGGACGGATCCAACAATCTGTTCTTGATTTAGAGATAATTCTTCGTTTTTTTATTCATACATTTCTTTATCTTGTTTGTATGATTGTTCCCCTATATTCGATAAAACGTTGCTATTTTCACATAGAATGCACAGGCTGACAGCTGTAAGACTTACATATTTGGATTCCTCGTACTTTAATCTACTTCGTACTTGTGTACCCAAAAACATAAATAAAGTGGTCTCAGCTCCTGGACTATCTAGGAATCATCTTTATTGAACATGATGTTGCTAGATCTCTTGCTTTCGATGTTTCGAAAGGCTCGAAAGAAATACTTAGTTTTAATGATCATTGTGCATTAAAATTATTGCTAAGAGAAACATTATTTTTATACTCTGATAGGCGTACTCATGAGTCGTGTCCAGCTAGAGCTTAGACTTAAGTATGTAATAATATTCTGTTGTGCATTTTTTACATTATCGTGTGAGTATTATGTAATTGTGTAATTATATTTAACTCTTATGTAAATTTATTAATGATATGATCAGTTTGTTTTGGGGTTTTGTTTAAGCAGCTTTGATAAATATTAAACCTATGGGTCTGTAGTACGCATATGTATTTTATTTTGTTTCAAGTGAAATGTTTTTTCTCGTGATCCATTGCAAAACATTAATATGTCCATAAAGGTTGGCTATACCCTTTATAACCA
The DNA here is from genome assembly GCA_006491835.1 of Architeuthis dux. Classification (NCBI taxonomy): domain Eukaryota; kingdom Metazoa; phylum Mollusca; class Cephalopoda; order Oegopsida; family Architeuthidae; genus Architeuthis; species Architeuthis dux. Next base: position 10,526,443 of record VCCN01001623.1, read on the forward strand.
ACACGAAGTTATTTTGCAAATAAAGAAGACGTTACAGTGTTTTTATTTATTCTGCAACAGGTTAATGTGAAAAGTTATACTTAACATATTTAAATATGTATAAATATGTACAACTATGAATTGTATATATGTGGCATCATCATTCGTTGTGTTTTAAGTGTACTGTGTACGGAAAGTAATGTAAAACACGGTTGTCTGTATGGGGCCCCACATAGAAGATTTTGGTGGGCCTTATTAACTCTTGCTACGGCTCTGACGTCAGGTGTATGTATTAATGAATATATAATGGCTCCCTTGAAATCATTTTCATTCTTATTTATTCATGTTCCGAAGATTTCACAGTCTTCTGCAAAAGGAACGGACTACCGTTATAAAATACTTGTTTATACTGTCAAAAATGACGGCATATATAAAATATATTGGTATATATTGCATTTTATATACGTAGATAATAGAGATTTGCAACAATAGAATAGCGTTCCGTTGAGCACAAACGGATTTTTTTTTCATTTTTTGTTTTTGTTTTTGTTTTTGTTTTTAGTACTTTTTATATTTTTATTATTATTCTTTTAATTCAGCATTTTTACTACGTCACCAGAACGTAAAATTCTATGTTACTACGCCAGTTGCATCTCTTAGCGTGACAGAGTACAAACACACATCGCTAATTATTGGATTATTACCGGCACCTACCTTAGGGTGCTTCGCCGTGGAATAATGATTATCGAACCAGTCTAGCAAACGATTACTTCTGTGTTGTGTCGTGAGTTTGATGCTCGTTTGCTACCCAAAATTTGTTGCCATGTGGCAGACTAAACTAAGCTTAGTAAATACTTATAATACAAGCCTGACTGTTGCAAGGTCAAACTCCATGCCTACTTCTATTCCAACCGAAGATGATTACTGCAACTGTTTTTATTGTATATATAATAAATAAATTCGTAGATATAATAGACTTGTCAGTTTGGCTCAGTTGGTAAGAGAGCCGACTAGCAATCACTTGGTCGTGATTTCAAATCACCGTAGGGAATGTTAATTTAATATATCGGTTTGGTTTAACGTTACTAGATTGACAAACCGCGAAGAGTTTACTCCCCTAAGTTAGGTGAGGGTTGTACTCGTTATTTAAAGTAAAAATATATATCACGCATAACTAACCATCTTTAGAAATGTTGGTTGCTGATAGCAAGCACGAACAACTTTTCTCAGCAAGATTGATAAAATCTAAATTGACTTGAAATGTGCTTGTGTAACTAACTGAGTAACATTAGTATCATGTTAGTATTTCACTTATGAATTATATATAGTGATACTAGTGAACATTATCAGGGTTCCATTATAGGGGGTCTGTAAAGAAGGTATCCAGCCATTTTGAATATCTCGAGAACCGGTTGCATGGCTTTGACGTAACTTGACAAACAAACAGAGGAAACCTTACTGCGCATGCGTGAACAGACCCTCTCCCATGAGGTTACACAGTTGGCAATGGGATTTTGTACTGGGTGACCGTCACATTCACAATGACCGGGCCTGTCCATTCTTCACGTCTCGTGCAGGGTTTGTTTGGCAAGACATCGCATCACCCAGATCTGCCAGCCCCCTCCGTATTTGACTTCCTACGACTTCTGGCTTTTCGCAGTTGAAAGGGAGGAGATTTCAGACCGTGGATGAGATTAAGGAGAACGCGACGAGATAGCAGATGGCGAAACAACCCGAAAGAGAACCTTTCGGATCGTTTTGAAAAGTGGAAGTAACGCTGGAATAAGTGTGTGAGGTCCAAACAGGATTACTCTGGAAGGGGACTAAGGCGCCATTACCCTAGGTAGGCTATTTTTTTGTTAATATTAAATAGCTGGATACTTCCCGGACAGCCCTCGTATGCGTTCCGTTTATAGTTTATGAATGAATATTCCAATGAAGCAGCTAACCAAAGTGAGATTTCTTTCTAGAAAATTAAATAGGATGAAGCAAAGAAAGACCACATTATTTTGGTGCTGTAACTATAATTTTATTATGTCAAATCAAGTGTAGAGACAAGATATTTTGGCAATGTACAGTTGTAGAATATTAGAAATTGTTAGGTTTGAGTTTTGAATCCTGATAGCAGATGGGTCCGACTTGTCACTATCAGTAAACTACGAGGGGAAAAAATAAGAGAATAGTCTTTTTTGCTTGTAAATCAGCAAATTGTAATTAACATGCAAACTAAAACCAATACAAAAAAAACAGCAGCAATCTGATAAATTACGATGATTTTAGAATTGAGCCGCAATCTCAAGGGGGTGTATTTGCGGTTCAGTGGTAAGAAAGTGAAATAACGGTTTGAGTTTCCAAATTACGAAGTTGGCGGAAAATGCATTACTACATCACAAAGAAGTACAACTGTTTTAAAACAAGTCTGGCTGCTGCAGGGGAAAACTCCACTTCTACTTCTATTCCGACTGAAGATAATTACTGCAACGTTTGTATTGTACATATAATAAATAAATCCCTAGGCGTATAAGATTTGTCAGTTTAGCTCAGTTGGTAAGAGAGCCGACTTTCAATAGCGTGGTTATGATTTAAAATCACGGTAGGGAAATGTTAATTGTATATATCTGTTTGCTTTAACGTGACGGGGTAGACAAACAGTGAAGAGTTTCCTCCCCTAAATTTGGCGAGGATTGTTCTTGTTACGGGGGGGGTGGGGATAAAGTCAACTCCGACTTAGACTGGAGTTTGACAAAAAATGTCAAATTGACGTATTTTTGTTAAATCGCGTTTAATTTTATATATAGGCTTGGCTTAACGCGACGTGATATAGCAAACCAAAAGTCTTATCTGACATTCATCAAGGAAAAAGTAACCAGGGTCTCTTCCTGATAGCGGTCAGTCTTCCCATGTCAAATCACCGTACCTATATAATATAAATGGTTACCGGGAGTTATATCTAATCAGTAGGTTGTGAATGAAAGAAAAACAATTCGTCGATTTTTTAAAAGATTCTGTTTGTATATTGCCAGACAAAAAACAGGAAACTGTGCACATTTTATACAAATTACAGCAGCCACCAAATTGCATCTTGCAACGTAGAAATCTCAGTGTTATAGATCAAATCTCGTCAGAGTAGACAATAAATTTACACACTTATATTAGAATTAATTACAAGTTACAAAACTGCAATTACTCACTCTGAAAGTTTCCATCAGTGTGGGCTGAGGCAAGGAGTAGAATCCGAGAAACAATGATTTGTTAGAAGAACCGACAATTAAACAAAGTGGCGTATCATTAAGGGAAGCTTTTAATCATCTTAAAACGGCTCAAGTGAATCCTGACATTCGACTGACACCTTTTTAACATTGCGCAACAAGTTTTCATATTTTGATGTCGGTTGGCGTCGACCGTCCGCTCCAGCTATGTAATTTATACAAAGCACAAAAATAAAGCGGTAATGTGTGTGGGGGGGGGATAGAATGGAAGGTAAGTCACCGGAAGAGAACGACAGTGAACCCTAACACGTGGATAGAGGATAGCGGATAGCCTCTCCAGTTTACCAACATTGACGAGTTTTACTCTGTACCCAATCCCCCCCCCAAAAAAAAAAACAATTTTTATTCTAAAAACGTCCGTAATTTTAAAGTACGGAATCCTAAAATCTTCTTTTTCTCGCCGAAAAAACCCAAAATGTTGGGTCTTTTTTGTTAGTCCCCACCACAAAAACGAAAACCCTAACCCTAATCCTAACCCTAACCCCTGGTTATAGACAATGACGAAAGGCGCTCAAAGTGATATGCCCTATGGTTATGGTCATTTTGGTCTGGTAGGGACTGATGAAAAGGCCCTCTAAGTGCTATGCCTTATATTGCTTCTTTTTATTTTTTAAATTTCAAACTGTTGACAGCATTAGCCTCTTCTTCTTTGGGCAAAGCTGCAAAAATCGGATAATTTGACTGTTCTGAAAACCCAACTAAAACGATACACATTATAGAGAAAGGTTGAAATGTTTTGATCAAATTGCTGTTAAGATTTGACCCCAAACTAACACAACGAATCGAGTTTCTAGTCGGCGAGAAAAAGAAATGCAACTTTCTTTTTGTCTTTTTAGGCTTCCACACTTTAAAACTATGGACGTTAGCTTTTGGTGGTTGACTAACGAAAAGGCTCCTACAAGGAATGATACTGGTTAATCAAGAGAAAAGTCTGACTCCTCGACAGGGTTGCTGTGAGTTCAAGCCTAGCGAGACTTCTAGGCCATTTAACACCGCATTTCTTTAGCGTTCAATCCTGTACTTGTAAAAAATAATACGTTGAATCAAAATTCTATATTTTAAGGTTGATAGGAATCTTATTTTGTAATTATCTGCGATGTATTCGAATTGTTTCAATATCACTTTCATAAGTGGCCAGCGTTAGGCGCCTGTCGTAGCGTGATGGTTAACTAGATCTGATCCACGACTAATTCGCTGATGTAGCGAGTGCGACCCCCAGTGAGTGCTCTTCTACTTTGGTCTTGTGCCAGAGTAAACCAAGTTTAGTAAATAATTATATCAGGTCAGGTGTTTTAAGTTTGTTCATGAATCAGCGAATAAGTGTGGGCACTTTAACCGTAACCAGATTCCATAATCACTAAGGAATAAAAGATTTCGAAATGTATTTCAGTTCATAATTCTGTAAGTCCCTCGGACCATCGAGTAACTTAGAGACCCATTGAGAGAAATGTCGAGGGAATTTTACAATCCGATAGATTTTCATTTCTCTTCGTTAGTAACTCTTAAGGACTTTTGGCTTAAAGCGAAATGTGTTGATTAAAACGGCTATAACTCGAAATCTATTAATTGTATCGTAATAGTCTTAGGTTTATTAACAGAAGAAAGATTGTGGATAATTATCAACTATAGATTATTTCTATAGACAATATAAAACCGAATATAACCGAGTTTGAAAACTTGTTTACATTCGAGAACCGGTGACTCTTAGAAATTGCATTGGGAAATTTGAGCCCAATTTACACACACATTTTAAAATTCCTCCAACAATATGCTAATGTGCCGATTTCTATACAAAGATTTAGGGAAGTATTCAATTTTGAATGAATTTTCGTATGAGAATCGTATTTTGTTAGAAAATCGCATGAAAATCTTTTTTTTCAAGTCAACAACTATTTTAATTTGAAGAAATCTCAATTAAATTTGTTATGGTTGATACATATTTTTACATTTCCATGAAGATAATTTACAAGAGAAACTAAATCCGTTGAAATTGTATTCGACCCTGTGACTATTTTCTTTTTAAATTGGCTCTGAATCGGAAAATAAGAAATGCAAAAAAACAAACATATTTTCTGTTTAGAAAGTTTTTCGTTGTTTTTTTAATTAAAATACAGTGTACACTTTTTGTTTTAAAAAATATATCTGCTGGAAACTTTTTTATTATGTTTTTTTTTAAATTTTGTCATTAACTTATTAATGTTTATGCTTATTGGACCTTCTTGGATTCTTATGAAACATTATTATCAGAAAGAATAGTGTTCTACTTATCGATAAATATAAAGTTTATCAATTTCGATATACCTTTCTTTTTAAAAAGAGTTTTGATTATTTTTTGTTTAATTACATACAATACATTTCGCCAGGTATGGTAGCGCGTAATTCAGAAATGGGATTTACCTCCCCTGGCATTTATGCGTAGGTGTTGAGAGAATTTTGATGGGATGTTTACATTTCCTGTCATCCATTAATAATTTAAAATTAAAAACAAACACGCCGCTGACAGTGGATGTGGTAGGGGGAGGTAGAAACTCTACTACTTGGACTTTGAACTGTTTTCACCTGCAAAAACCCCTACCCCTGGTAAATAAATGCATTTTTCATAAAGTTTTCTGTGGAAAGTAAGCAACATTTTCCCCAAACCCAGTCAATTAATCATCAAATAAACTATTTTTTTTAAATCAAATTTCTTTACGGTCAATTCTATTTTTGAAAGAATTTTAAAACTCGACTTCATTCTTCTGCTGTCAACTATGGCGGAATCGATACAATTTCAATCAAAAACGTAAACACGGGCTTAATCTGCTCAGAAATCCTCTGTGAGTACGAAAAAGTATTTTTTCTTCTTTTATTTACGACTAACTTTATGCTATTTTCTTGCAGTTATAATCAAACTTAAACTTTCAAAGAAAATATTTAATTATTGCAATACGTTTTAAAAGAGCGTAAAAATGGTCCGTGAGAGTTGCTACTCTTCGTAAAACAGATATTGAGTTTTCACATCATTGGTATCTGCCAATTTTCACTGGAGATTAAATAACAGTAAGTCACTTCAGTATTATCACCGATTTTAGTAATGACGTCGTCTGGATGTTTTCGATTCTTCCTAAGATTTTCAGTTCTTCTAATCCTTTTCAAAGTGCGCAGCTAATGATGGGTACAACTCACCTTCCTATTCCGCAATTTTTTTCAGTTCTCTGGCAAGGTCTTGATGTTTTTCCAGTTTTCTACTTTTAACTCAAGTGATCTGCTGGGATTGTGACACCCACTATCTGATAGATCTTATTTTGATAAGATCTGGTCTTTTGGCCCGGATCGAGAGAATCGTTGAAATGTCAAAGACCCAAAGAATTTTTACCTTTTTTCTATTCTCCAAGATAACTTATTTTACACTCGTTCAGTTTTCACACCAGTTGCATTTTGTTTCTTTTGTGGGATTTTCAAGTTAAAGTTCTGATTACATGAAATCAAAACTTTAGAAATAAAACATCGTTTACGGCTTTTTATGCTCATGCCTTCTGTAGAGTTTTTACAATCGTGTTAACTGGTTGATTAATAGATTATTCTCTTACTTATACCCTCACCACTGAACTATAACTACCAGTGCTGTTTTAATTAGGTGCGTTTGTTGGAAAAGAATTGAGGTCACTCAATTTACAGGGAAAGTCAAAGAGATTCTTCTTTTGGATTCCTGGC
>VCCN01001623.1:10577189-10601786 GCA_006491835.1 Architeuthis dux
CAAAACTGGCAACATAGGTTTCTTCAGTTTTCAAGTCAGTCTCTCTGTCTGGCTGACTGGTTGGCGAGCTATGTATGTATCGCGCATACAGGCCGCACCAATGGAGCTAGAGGGCTGAAAATTCTATTATGTCTGGAACAAAACCTTTTTTTTTTAACCCCATCCTCTAAATAGTTTTTTAGTGGGTGGTTCAATTTGCAATGTAAGTTTATGATACATTGATCCCTTAAATTGTGTCCGGCAGTATTCATGCTTGTTTTGTTGAAAATTCGAACTTTTTTAGCGATCCTGTCCAACAAAAGGCGAGAGAAGTAACTTACTCATTGATCACCCCTTTTTACAATTTTTTAATTGATCACCCTCAACACGGCATGCTGCCAAAAGACGTTGATCACATGACAGTTTCTATTAGAGTGACTAACCAGACCTGTTCTTGATTATTATTTTTTTTAGATGAAGCATTTCCATTGTTACTATTATTTTATTACTAATTCATATTCATCTAATTATTGTTGCTTTTTATCGCAATACCCTGGCTTCCGAGGTGTAGGATGCAAGTGTAAGTCTCATCGGAAGCTACTTTTTTATTTCCGATTTCACGCTATTTGCTATAACGCTTGAAGAGTACATCGACCCAGAGTGTTGTAATAAAAAGCAAAAATAATAAGATGAAATAAAACTAGTAATAAATTCCATAGCTCTATCTATCTATCTATCTATCTACCTATCTATCTCTTGCACACACACACACACACACACACACACACACACACACACACACACACACCTCTTCTTTCTAACAGGTGTATAAGAGAAAATGGAACGGCATTTTCTTTTGCAAATACTTACAGCCGTTAAAATTCTTAGACAACAGTCGTTTTTGTTTTCCTTTTTTAATAAACAGTGAAAAAGCAAAGGATGTATTTATTGTGTTATCCGCACGGAAAAGCCACACGAGACAACGCATTGGCAAAGCGGGAATCAAGTGGCAGAAATGTGAGAAAATATCCCAAGTCAGCTGGAATAACAATACAATAAAGTATGGAACAGGTCACATGTAGTTAGGGAAAAAGGCTTTTAACAAATCTTTAAAAACAGACGATGACGCAAACAGTGATGAAATATTTACTTTTTCATTCAAATTGATAACCACAACGACAGAATTCCGAGTTGTATTCTTTTTATATCCTACTACTAGTCAAAGAAGATCACCGACCTACGAAAATGAACTACCGGCAGTTAATGGTACCGGTACCTCTTTTAATCTGGACAAAATTACAAGCGGGCACTTGAATTTCCGCGACTCTCCCACTAGTTCCCATGGTAGTTACATATGACGTTGTGTGCAAGCCATCTCTTCCGTCAAAATGGATAATTTGGTACGGTTTTGGAACCAAGGATGCCGTAAAATCGGTGGTGTACCTGTATTTTATTACATTGGTGTTGTCTCAAACCATCTTTCCTTATATTAGACTAGTAATCATAAACAAAGATAATAGTTCTCTTATTCAAACTTACTGAATACTGACTATGTCTTGAGTCAGAAAATAAATATACTAATGATGACCATGATGGTAGTCTACAGTTGATAAAAGCAATGACTAATGACTAATGGATTTCAAATTTTGATTGTGTTCCATATATTCTTAATGTAAATTCCCATGAAGAAGAGTATTTGAAAATGTATATCCATCAACTATTGAAATACTCGATACGAGCGAGTTGTCTTTCATTGATATATGATTCAAATGTTACAGTTTTTTTTTCGAACTTTTGTCCTCATCTTGGTTCTTCTTTTGAACACAACGTTTTGGCCGTTGTACACTACGGCCTTCTTCGGGTCGGTGTCCTGAAACGTTATATTCAATAGAAGAACCAAGATGAGGACAAAAGTCGGAAAACATCTATGTGCATTGATGATCCCCCATCTAAAAGATTCTGACAGAAATTATCAAATCTTACAGTTCATATTCTGAATAACTCGATCTTTTCGAAATTTCCGAATTTAAAAGATACCTACATTAAAAGGTACCCAAATTTAAAAGGTACCCACATTTCCTAATTGTTGGTACCCACATTTCAGTTAAAATTAATCCACACACACACACACACACATACACACACATACACACACATCTTTACACGCACTCATACACACACTCATATAAGTGCGCGGGATGTTTGCATTAGATGGATGTCTTTTTTATGATCCCCTATAGCTGAGTGATGGTTTGGAACGCCTATAAAACCCTCCTACTTTAACGTTTGTCTTATCAAGGAGGAAAAGGTGAGAGAACGGATAATGGCAAGGAAATGATGTTAACAAAACCACGGACAATCCTTGTCAAGGAACTTTTATTAGTTCTTACGGTGTAGGCATTAGTAAGCAATTCTTATAAGTAATGATAAACCTAATGACACGAAGGAAAGGGTGGAGATGGTAATAATGATTACGGTGATGGTAATACACAGGGTTGCTAGATATCTCTGATTTCGGACATCGTTTCCCTTTTTTTAAGGATTTTAAGAATCGGTCATCCAGAATTGTCCGATTTAAGGCCCCACTCAACGTTGCCAACTTTGATATTTTATATCTAAATTTAAATATTTTGTGTTACGTTTATATATAAGAAATTGTTTTTAGATATCGGACATTAGTTCTAGCCACTTTTAGCTATGTATTTTCATTATTGTGATAATAATCCTGCTACTTTTAGCCACTATTAGCTATTTTTAGCTATCATTTTTTCTGAGTTCGATATTTCTGAGATGAGGGTACATCGGCCGAAACGTTGTGGAAATGACAACCAAGATGAGGATCTCAGTCCGAACAATAGTATCATCAATTTTTCTGTCTGAGTTTGACCGATTTGGAGCAAGGTTGTCCGTATTTGTCCGATTTTTGGAACACTCGTGTCCAGGTTTGATTAATCCGGTAATCCTGCAGAACTGTTGACGATAACAACAACAATGATAATTCAAATAGTTTTTCGGGCGATTGAACTCCTTGTTTTTGTGTTGTTAACATGACGTTTCGGCCGATCCATTCTTCAGCCTTCCCCAGGAGTAAAATCCGAATGTGATAGGGTAAACAGAAGTTTTTAACTTCAAAGGAGGCAACGCTTATAACGTAGAATTCGGGTGTTTTTTTTATACATGCCTTGTCGAGTTTGGGCTTCCATACATTGTCCGAAGAACTATTTGAATGTTAATGACCCTTCTCAACACTATAGAATATATCTTAACAATGATAATATTTTTAGAATAATTGCTGGAGTTGAAAATAAATAAAAGTAACAAGCTGCAGGGGCAAACTCCACTCTTACTTCTATTCCAACTGAAGATGATTACTGCAACTTTTGTATTGTATATATAATAAGGAGTTGAAATGAAAATCAATTTATGTTAGTGGATACACACATCCACCCTCTCAGACACATACATACACATCCTCATACACACAAGCGCACATGCTCACATACATACACACACATTTTCACACACACACATCGTCACATACACATACGCGCATCCTCATACATACACACATATAAGTACATACGTACATGCATACATACACGCTCACAAACGTATACACACACATCCTCGCACACAGGCATTCACACACATCCGCACACACTTGTATAAAAAAAATGTTCAAGAAAAACTAAACAGTTCACAATATCCAAATCATTTATAATATGCTGAAGTATTCAGCAAACGTTCCCAGCGCACTTTTTTGAAAACTAGAGACTGAATACACGGTGCAAAACCGATTTTTCGCTGGAAACTTTTGCACACACCTAATAGAAAAGAAAACATTGGGTTGACATATAGACAGTGCAAACTCTTATCTTAGTTAAAAGAATAACGATTAAAAACACATGATAAATAATTTAAGCACAAAGAGACTGCAGGTTATGGCGTGGAATTCATAACAAGAAAAAAAACAGACTCTGTTCGAAACCTGCGACGTTGTTTATACAATTTTTGACAGCATTTGACGGTTGGCGTGAACGCTGCCGGATACAAACTAAGGGATCAATTTAGCATAAATTTATATTGCAAATTGAACCCCACACAAAAAACCTATTTAGGTGGGAATTTTCAACAAAAAAAAGAAGTTATTTCTAGACATAATAAGGAGTAAATGTTGAACAATTTAAGCCCTCTAGCTCCATTGGTACAGCCTGTACCTGTGATGTATACATTGCCAGACAGACTGATGCATACATTGCCAGCCAGACAGACAGACTGTTGGCATTCTATAGTGATCAGATTACAGCAACTCTCCTCAATATTCTTATTAGAAACGGCCAACCAAAACTGTCACCAAAACTGTCAACATAGGTTTCTTCAATTTTTAAGTTGGTCAGCCAGCCAGCCAGCCAGCCAGCCAGACAGACAGACAGACAAACCAACTTAAAAATTGAAGAAACCTATGTTGACAGTTTTGGTGACAGTTTTGGTTGGTCTTTTCTAATAAGAATATTGAGGAGAGGTGCTGTAATTTGATCACTATAGAATGCCAACAGATACAGATTCATAACAAGAAAAAGAAGAGACTCTGTTCAAAATCAGCCACGTTGTTTATACAATTGTTGACAGCATTTGGTAACATTTGGCAACATTTGTTTCTCTAATAAAAACCTTTTTGTTTCCAATTGATTGTTCGCCCGAAACAAAAACAAATAATCATTGCATCAAAAATAAAACGAAAAATATCGTCCGAAATGCAATATAATTCATTGGGAAATTAAAAAGTTATAAATATATATATGAAGTGAATACATGAGTTATAAACACTGTATAGTCTGCTTTCTTTCTTTCTTTCTTTCTTGTACTTTCTATATTTTTATCACAGGGATTGATTTAAAAAAGGAATTATATGACGTAGTGTGAAATAAAAAAGAAAACCAAATTCCTCTTTCTTCGCCCACTCTCTCTCTCTCTATCCTTCCTTTCTTATGAATGCTATGAACCGATTCAAATTTAGACTGATCGTTTGGCATTCGAAGACCTGTCGACTTTCGTCGAAGTTAAAAAGTAACTAGAAAGCACCCAGAGAGCGCATGCATCTTCCAACGCCATTGCTACTAAAAACTGAATGAAAACAGTTATAAATCAATTCATATATATCTATGATGTAGGGGAGCTAACTGTAAAAGAAATTGGATCAACCCCAGAATTTACTCAATTCTCCTTTGGTCACACCCTCTCACAACATGTCATTGAGATTCATGGGGAACCTTTTGAGATATTGTGCGAACAGACAAACAGACAGACAGACAGATAGACAGACGGATAGATAGACACGGGTGACATGCGTATCCTTTTTCCAACTTCTATGGCAAAGGTAAATAATAATGAAAATAATAATCAACTGCTTGTTGCGAAACCTCAACAGGACTCTCATAAGAGAAGTATTGAAACAACGATAAGAAAATCTCAAAAAATGCTTCTCTTGTATAAATCAATGTTGTGCTTGTAAAATCCACGATGAATGATTTGCGTAATTATCCATAATAATGATGACAGTAGGCAGCCAACATCTGTTCTGAAAGCTCTAAGAAAAATTCTGTTTATAAAAGAAAGAACGGAGGAAAACGGACAGTAACACAACCTTACTGGAGAGATTCTGAAATTATGAAATATAACAGAGAGACGCGAGAAACGCAAGAAAAATGGAAGATATAAAGAATGTTGATAAAGACGGTGAGGATGTTGTAGAAAGTACTGTTAATGTTCAAAGATATTATTGTCAAACTCCAGGACAAGGTCAGAGTTGACTTTACTTTCCTATGTAACAAGAACAAGAACAATCCTCACCAAAAATAGGTTAGTAAACCGATATGTAATATCCCCATTCCCCTACCGTGATTTGAATTCATGGCCTAGTGATCGCTAGTATGCAGAACAATGCTAAATGCACAAACCAGAAACCGCCCCAGAGAATAAAAACGTAAAAATTCTTTAGGAGTTTGAAATCAAATAGATCCCCCAATCTAGGTCAGGAGACCAGATCTAGTTATTATAAACAAAGAAATTGTGTCAGTTAGTGGTCGTCGCTGTTCCAGCAGGCCACAAAGAGAAATTGAGAGTGGAAGATTTGAAGAATATCCCGATCTTGCCAGGGAACTGAAATACTTATGGAATAACAGTTACATCCATCATTAACGGTGCGCTTGGAACGGTCCCGGAGAGCCTTGTAAAAAGATTGGAAGAATTGGAAATCTTTGGAAGAATTGAAGACATTCACACGATAGCAATACTAAAATCAATAAGAACAGAATTGATTAGTCACTCAATAGAAACCGCCAGGTACCCACGTCTTTTGGCCGCATGCCGTGTTGGGGGTGACCAATTAAAACATTGGAAATGGGGATGATCAATGAATAAGTTACTTCTCTCGCCTTTTTTGGGGCAGTGATCACTAAAAAAGTCTGAATTTTCAAAAAAAACAAAAAACAAAAACAAGCGTGAACGCTGCCGGACACGAACTAAGGGATCAATTTATCATAAACTTATATTGCAAATTGAACCCTACACTAAAACCTATTTGGGTGTTAATTTTTTTAAAAAGTTGTTTACTGACATAATAAGGAGAAAATGTTGAAAAATTCAGCTCTATTGGTACGGCTTGTATCAATGATATATACATTACCAGACAGACAGACAGATAGACCAACTTAAAAACTGAAGAAACCTATGTTGACAGTTTTGGTGACAGTTTTGGTTGACGGTTTCTAATGAGAATATTGAGGAGAGTGCTGGAACATTAAGGAGACTTGCCCTAATCTGATCTCTAGTGAATGCCAACAGATACTATTTTTGACTCTTTTTACAAAATGCATGCTGATATGAAGCTGCCACAAAACAATTGAAAGCGATCTTTTTTAAATGAAGTCAGTTAAAACTAAACGTTCCTAATGCCATAACGGCAAACACAGAACAATCTTTTGGGGTTACCCAATACTATCAAATAAAAACGCATGTGTTAGATTCGGAAATTAAACTGATGTATAACTTTTACAAAAATTATCTGAACTGCAACTTGATGAACAACGATGCCGATACCCTAAAGGTTTTCTTAATCTAAAGTCTACCAAATTATTGAAATTTATTTACACACAGTAATTTTACATTAGAAAAAAACTATGGAAGAACGAACAGCTGCGGGGCCAGATCAAAGATTTCGGGGGAGTCCAGGCAGTGTTGCCAACTCCAAAAACCTTTTCGCGCTATACCTCGAAAAAGTGTAAAGAAAAAACGCCAAAATGCACTAAACACATTGTTAGCCATTTATGACGATTTAAATGGCTAAAGATAGCTAGATTAGTCTTTTTTTTTTAAATGGCTAAAAATAGCCGTGTTTGTGGCATGTATACACACACGTACATGCAAAATAGAAACACAAGTATTACGCATTTCGGATAAGTTCTGCTGCCGACACTTTGCAACATATGTATCTAAGTTTTGTCAAAACGTAACCTTCTGGTTCGGTGTCACGATTTAAAAAAAATTGTTATAGTTATTTATGTCTTACTGCCGGACTAGCCCCCCCCCCCTCCTCAAGCGACTGAAAAGACTTGACTAGTAATACTAGTTATTTACAAGAAGGTGTCACAAACAGGTGTTACAAATACCATTAAGACAGGTAGAAGGAGGGAACTACGGTATTACTACGAATAGAAATACAAGCTATAGCAGTTGTAAGTAATGATAGCAGTAGTAGTAGTAATAGCAGTAATAACTAAGTTACACTCGCTATAATTGTAGTAATACTGACAAGCTATAATACTGGGTATCAGGCATAATATTGCTCTTCTCTGAACAATAACCTACGACGTTTAGTCAAAGTCACTAGCACAAAGCTCCTAGAAAAAAAACTTCCCGATATTTTCCCGCTTAAACTATTTTATTTCGCTCAAAGTTGCTAGTGATTCACAAGCAACATTTCAAAGCAGGTAGAATTTAAAAAAAAACAACAAATCTTCTGTTGTTTAAACTGTAAGCGATTTCGAAAAATATGCAGTGCATTTCGGACACTCTAAAATTCTAAATTTGGGGCATCCATAAAATACAGAAATTCCGCTCGGGGTCTCTACTTTAGAATAGAAAGAAATAATCGAAATAGCAATCACTTTAAAGTTTACACCTACATTAAAGTATCATTGACATTTGATCGTCTTAAAGGCCGCCTTTAGCGGCCTCCGCTTGATATCAAGTCACTTCCTATTTATAACATTTATATTATAACTATTTGCAAATGCTAATTATCACAAAGTTTTGTTATTATTAATAATTATTATTAAAGTATCGTCACTGGTGTGCCACTATGGCTGACGAGAAAGTGTGCAGACAGGTCAAGGATTATTTCCTTCTTATTCCTCTTAAACTCTTATTAAGAAAATGTAAACGACTCTTTAATTAGCAGTCAATAGGCTTGGAGTTATCTCCCTTGGACAGACATTTTTTGTCAATTTATACTTAATTAAAAATTACTCAGAAACCGGTAACCCGATTGGACTGGAAATTGTTTTATTTCTCAAGTTAGATCATTTTAAAGGTAGTACACTATGATGTAACAAACATACAGAAATAGGATCATTATGATATAGATAATTAAAATTATTTCCAAAATCAAACTCCGTTGTATTTTTTAATTTGATCACGAACTGGCAATTTGCTAACAAAATACACAGAAATGCAGTCAATTTTTGACTGACGCAGATTTTTCATGATAGGCAATTATACATATAATAGTCCTATCCTCTCGGCAGAGCCTGCATTAATTCCTGACCGTTGACAATCCTTTTTTTCTCTGATTTTCAATTCACAACGGACGGCTTGAGTGCCGAAACTTGCTAAAATAAATTTTATGTAAAGATTTACAAGATTCAGTGCTTAATAATCAATTTCCCCTAGAAATATTTGTTATTGCAGAAAATAACTAAAGCTAACGCAGTGTTTCCCAACCATTTTTGCCCATGCACTCTTTTCAACATATTTCAGAATGTCATTTTCCACTTCCAAGATTTTGAAAATCTTTTATGTTTTCTATATAGATATGAACAAACATCTGTTATTTTTACAATTTGACTCACCCTTTTCCTTCAAATTACCGGCATAAAACCAAAGATCGCCGTATTTTTTTAAATTGATGATGTTTAAAGAAAAGGAGAACAATTATCGCTTTCGCAAACTTCATTATGCAACTTGGGAATAGCTACACTATCAAGACGCCATATATCATAAGAACTACAATTAAGGAAACAAACCAACGAAGCCAAAAGAAATAAATATATGAAAAATACACACCGTAAAGATTTTCTTCATATCTCTATATTTAATTATTCAGCATTTATATATCATTTTAAAATAAATTTCAGTCGGAGTACGATAGAGAAGGAATAAAAAATATGCATTTAAAAAATATTGAATTAATCGAAATAATCGATACGAAATCATTTAAAAAATATTGAGCGAAACAAATTTTTTCCAGATCAAAAGCCTAAATTATAATTAATCAAATAAAACTAAAAAGTTGCCAAGAACAAAAATATTTTACTTAATTTTCCTGTTTTTTAAATCTAAAAGTAAGATTTCTGTACGAGTCAAAGTTTTTTTTATAAAAAATGTGAAAAACGAAAGATTTATCTGTAAAATGTGTACAAAATCAATGAAAGCACCCATGTATAAATAAAATAAATCATTAAATTGATAAAGGGGTATAGGAATCTTATGAAAAAAGATTCTTCTCCGAAAATTGGAATGGAAAATTATTTTTTTTAAAATAGTCCTTTAATAAATAAGTACCGAAAGTTTTATTAAAATTTAATTAATCTTTTTAAAATCGAGGCGTTTTGCGTCATAAAATTTTTGCAACTTTTCTAAATGCAAATATTACCGCGATTTTTTGCTTACATAAACACAACTTTTCACGCTGTTAATTTTATGAAAAATCTCCGGTTCTATAGCGTTTAGTCACAGAAAGTTAATAGCATATTTTTTTTTCCCCAAATATTTTGTCTTAATAATGACACTAAGATTTTGACGGCAAAATTATTTTTATACAAATTTGGGTTTTTTTCTTCTCAGGTCTGGATTTCACGCCAAAAATCTTTGTTCATTCCTATCTCTATATTAGGACATATACATTTACTTGGGTTATTTTTAAAAGGGAAAAGTAAATTAATTACATTGGCTGTGCCAAAAGATCAATATTCCAGTAGTTTGATTCTGTCAATCTGTCGTCCCAATTGGGGGGAAAAGAACCTAAAATTCTGTCCAGGGGGCGAATTCCCCCATGATTGCGAACCTCTGTTCTAGCAACTCATAAACTAGATCCAGGTGCAGTCATATACTTATCAATAGTTTTTCTTTGAATAATCTTGAACAAATCGAAGGATTTGTTTGGTTTATCTAAATCTGAATCAAGACTACACAGAAACACATTTCTTTCTGGAAGATTGTACCATGAGAGCTGTACACGTAGAGAAAATCTTTCCCCTATCTTACAAATTACTACAAATGCTTTCCTGTCGTTTTCTTCCAAGATTTTATTCTTGTAATATTTTTCAAAAGATATTCTCATAACATTCTTCACATCATTGTAATTGCCATTGACTGTTCGTATGAACGTAACTATCCCAAGTCATTATTTTCGACATTTTTAGAATTCATAAAGTACGTAGAAAAACTTCATAGTCCTTTTATTTACTTATTGAAATCGTTGCATTTGGCAATAGTTCATCGCCTCAATCCTTAAGACATGTTTTTGAAAGATCCGTAAAAGTGGATCGCGTAGGAGAAAGTGGGAAGGGACAGGACAATTAATTAACCTGAATTCTTTATTTGTTGAACAAAGGTCTGAACTCTTTTCTGGCAACATCGCAATTAATTCAACCAACCAGTGCACACCTTATAAAAGTTCAGAGAGAGAGCAGGACAAATATATTACAACATTTGATAAGGAAAAAGAGACTAAATTTAATAGGTTTAATCCTTATCTACTTGAAAAGTTTTTACTTCAATAATAAAAATTAAAATAAGATATACTCATGATATAAAAGCGTGAGAGCTGTGCCCGTAACCAAAATGCAATATTTTAGGCCTTACTTCTATCTTACAAATTAGTACAAAATCATTTTAGTAATTTTGTAAAGAAGACTAAAATTCTCAAATACCGAGTTTCACTCCGAGTGCTGCACTCGGAGTGAAACTCGGTATTGGCACGGCACAATCTTCAAGAAAAAAATTGTTTCTGTGTGGCATGATCCAGATTTAGATAAGCAACCTTCTGTAAATAAATTGTTGGATTATTTGTAAGGAAAAAATAAGTGTATGAGCGCAGTTTCATATTAAAATAGCGAATTAGTTGAGAATTAACAACTTTCATGAGTTTTCACAAACATAAAGAACTGAAGGTTGCGATGAAAAGCAACAAAAATAAATTCAAAGAAAAACTTGTTAAAATTAATAATCACGACAATAACTAAGAAATTCGGGCAAATTAAGACTATTACGTCTGTTATTACTGTGTAAATTAATACATAACAATGCTTCATATAAAAAATTCAGACAACTTAATACTATAACGTTTATTACTACTAGGTGTAATCAAGCAACAATAATAAGATAAAAGGGAAACTAGTCAAACATTAATGACTATGACAATGCTTCATATAAGAAATTCGGACAAATTGAGACCATTATGTTTACTACTAGGTATAAAGCAACAATAATAAGATCAAAAGAAATACTAGGCCGAAATTAATATTAATGACAATGCTTCATCTTAGAAATTCGGACAACTTAAAACCATTACGTCTACTACTAGGTGTAAAGCAACAATAATACGATGGGGAAAACTAGCTAGAAATTAATAATGATGACAATGCTTAATCTAAGAAATTCGGACAACCTAAGATTATTATGTTATTATGTTTCTAATTGAATAAATTTATGTAGTTATAGTATCTGATTGATTCAAATTTTCCACTACTTGAAGACAGGCAAAAATAATGGCTTTGATATCTTCAAAATTATCGAGGACATTATGCTAAACCAGTGATGTTTTGTGGATTCATAAGAAGTATTATTTGTACTCTACCCTAGAAAGTGGCACTCAGTGAACCAATGGTATTTCATTCCTCGATTCAATGAATCAACTTTTATCCCTAATTACACCTCTTATCATATATTCTGTCACATATGAAGCAGTTACGGCCAAATCGCGTTGAATACGCCGGTTCTCGTACGATCACCGAAGTTAAGCAACGCCAAACCTGATCAGTATCTAGATGGATAGCCTTCTGGGAATACCGTATCCCGGAAAAGTGCCCATCAGGTAAATTACCCATCGGAAAAGTGCCCATCACGAATTTATCAAAGTAGGAAAACTGCCCATCAAAACATAATTTAATCAATGAATATTTGTGTTTTTTACACAAAAATTAGGGCCGGGAAAAGGTTATAAGATTTTATTCTAGACTTTTGGCAAGGTGATCCCGATGGGAATTCTGAGTGTGAAAAAATTTAACAAAAAATATTATAATGTATCTATTCCCCATTGTTTTTTGTTTTTTTCATGAATTATCTTATTTCTTTCCTGAATTCTCTTATTTATTTCTATTTTTAATTAATGACAACTTGTATTTGTTACAAAAAAAACGGGGCCGGGGAGATTTTATAAGGTTTTATTATAGACCTTTCCTGATGGGCACTTTTCCGGATACCGGGAATACCAGGTGCTTTAACCAGTTGGGGAGGCAGCATCCCATGCAACCAAACGTATTGAGCACTTCTTTCCTTTGGAAGCCTTCAGCATGATCAAGAGGAGGGAAGTGGAACTTGGGCACAGCACTTCCTCCATACTAAGCGCCCAGACACAGCATATCATAGTCCTGAACCTGCCAGGACGAAGAGAGTAAGATTGGAAACTAGATAGCCGACAATACTTTCTAAACTGAGCGATTTTCAAGCGTATTTGTTCGTGTCATTTGATCAAAAGAAATAATAAACACAATCTCGATCTTCTCACTTCGCCTCTGGACAAAGGAGAAACTGGTATTTTCCTTTACATTGTTAGCTGAAACCTTTAAGCTAAAACAGGTCTGGTTAGTCACTCAATAGAAACAGTCACGTGACCAACGTCTTTTGGCAGCATGCCGTGTTGGGGGTGATCAATTAAAAGAAAAACTGGGAAAAGGTGTGATCAATGAATAAGTTACTTCTCTCGCTAAAAAAAAAAAAGTTCGAGTTTTCAAAAAGCAAGCGCGAATGCTACCGGACACAAACCAAGGGATCAATTCAGCATGAACTTACATTGTAAATTTAACCCCCCCCCTCCATAAACCTATTTAGGGCGGATTAAAAAAATAACAAAAAAAACGTTTTTTCTAGACATAATTGGTGCGGCCTGTACACGTGATACATACATACATAGCCAGCCAGCTAGACCAACTTAAAAACTGAAGAAACCTATGTTGACAGTTTTGGTTGACGGTTTCTAATATCAGATGATGTCTTTTTATGTAAAGAATTGATAAAGATCTAAGCAATCGACTATAAAAAATGTCTTCTTTTCTATTTATCGTATCTTTGTCATTCTTATCTGATGGATTTGGTTTCTTTGCACAAAGTCTTTCTTACTAATCTTAGCAAACAGTTGTGGACTCTCGACACCGATGTGTGAGAAGGAATTAAAAACTTTCAATAAAATAGTAACTCTACTTACGGATTCAATACCAAAAACACCTTGGAGGAAATTATTCTTTACTTTTTTCAGAGCTTAATAGCAAGCGAATTCACAACACTTCTTGTCAAATACAGGTACCCAATCTCTTATACGTAAAACTAGGGACTACACACTTTTCGGAATTCGGAATGCTAGACATTAGACAATTAAGTCGATTGTTAGGGAATGGCAATGTCTCTGTAGGGAACCTTGTAAGTATTCGCACTGAGTCGGGTAAATTAAGACTATAAATAATATGGCATTTTATTTGTCATAAATGAAATAAGAAAAAATAGACCATCATATTATAGGTATACTTTTTAAAAAATTTCTAAGTAAAAAAAGTTCCAAAAACTGAACATTTTTCCATGGAAAAAATGTTCGGTTTTCGAAGCTTTTCGATTTCCAGGATTTCGGATAAGAGAAGGTGTACCTGTATTTTAGAAGCTTATTTAAAATACCGCTTAATGCGCACATTCGCAGGGCATTATGTAAATGCGTTACATAGTACCAGCAGCAAGGAATAACCCCTAACCTATTGGAAGAAGTGGAACCAGTCTGTCTTAAGGGTTCTACTCCTGGTTTGGTCTTGGGAGACCAAGGCTAGAAAGTACAGTCTACCCAGTTATTTATCCGTAACTGAGGGAAGGAGTGGATTCATACCTTTCCCAAGTTCATTAGTACAAAGTGAAAACCAACCGGAATCTGAATCCGGTTCACAGATTCCATTTTCCGTACTATTAACCGTAAGACCACCTGCACCTCCACGTTGTACAGCACTTGATAAAAACATGGCTTGAACTAGATTTGACCAATCTAAGTGAATACCTAAATAACGATAAAGGAGTGCTCGTAAGTGCGTTCATTCGTGCAAGCGTTTCTTTCTTGGTTTATTGCACATAAGGAGTGAGATGAAATCTACTGGATCAGGCTTCTCGTATTTCTCTCACCGACAAGAAAGCAATGATCTAAGTAAGAATTATTTACAGCCTCGTGTGGTTCAGTTCCCAAATCATCAACTTCTTATCTTATCTCACTTGTACATCTTGACTCAATGAGTTTTGATCGCAAACCACTACCGTCTGTAGCCCAATGTTCTTGCCGTTATCAATAGTTTTCAATCAGTTGTTAACAACCCTATCGCTTACGACTTTACAATCGTTTTAAAACTTAAATCTCGAATTTATGCGATGTTATACTTGGTTAGTACCAAAAGGTTAACTAATAGGTAGTACCAGAAGCAATTTGTTGTACGATCCTTATGTACTGCTTCTTCTAAATTAATCTTAAAACGAAATGGAAATCTGAAGTTGTTTTAAGTATGACTTCAGGAATTCAACTGTCAGGATTGACACGAACTCTGGCGTATGTATATACTTTTTCGAGCTCATGCCTTTTTGTAAAAGTATTTGTGAGAAATAATTACAATCGCGATTGAAACCCTTCACTGTTTCAACTTACGATGTCTCATCCACCAATCCATCAAACCTCATGCCAGAGAAGTTCCGTATGAGAATACCTTTGCGATCCATATGTTAGAAACCGTCAAAATAGGTTTCTTCAGTTTTTGAGTTGGTCCGACTGGCTGTGTATGTACGTATGTATCACGCGTACAGACCGCACCAATGGAGCTAGAGGGTTGAAAATTTCAACATTTACCCCTTATTAATGTCTAGAAAAAACGATCTTTTTTGTTTTTAAATTCCCCCCCAAATAGGTTTTTAGTTGGAGGGGTGTCAATTTACAATGTAGGTTTATGCTAAATTGATCCTTTAATTCAAGTCCGCTTGTTTTGTGTTTTTTAAAATTCAGACCCTGTTTAGTGATCACTGCCAAACAAAAGGCGAGAGAAGTAAATTATTCATTGACCACCCCTTTTTCCAATTTTTTAATCAACCCCCAACACGGCAAGCTGCCAAAAGACATTGGTCATATGACGGTTTCTATTGAGTGTTTGTTTTTCTAACAGTTACAAGCAACCGTAAAACTAGAGAAAATGGGGCAGATAACCAAAGAGACTAGCCTTTTAATTCAAACTTCTGGCTGAGCCATGTTAGTCAAAGACAAATCGATTTTGAAAAAATGAAACGGAAACTTTCCAGATATCAAAAAATGAACGATGCCCCGTAATTACATATAATTAAAACACTTTTACTGTAAAAAGAAAAGAAAAAAAAAATATTTATTAATCTCTATAAAATACATTTTGTTTTTCTGTGTTGTTACATTTTAAGTTTTGTTTGTGTGTGTGTATCTGCATACCCAACGGGGGTGGGTACAGACTCGACGGGAGAGGGGTGCATGTGAAGTTTTCTTTCCCGGGCCACGACGGGTACCCAAGATGAGGGTGGATCAGTAAGTTATTAGCTGAATTTTGATCTGAACATCTCACTGTATAGTGTTCGATCTATGTGATTAGTGGAGAAGCTTTGGGTTAATTGCATTGGCAAGGAAGGAGATTATGTTGAAAAATGAATATTTGTGTAAAATAAATGCTTTTTTCATCATTGGACTTGTTGATGTACCTACGTACAATATACTATTATTAAAAATATATTATGATACAGGCGCGGATCCGGGGTGTGTGTGTGGGGGGGGGGTCCAGTGGTTTGGACACACAGCCTGCTCGGGTAAAGCACAATTCTGAAAAACAATTTAATATCTAGATAAAGAAATTTTATAAATAAAAAACCCAAATAATCTAAAGTAATCATCACACTAACCAGCAGACAGCGTTCAAATTTAGTAATATACCTGCATTCTTCATTATCCAATTTGTACTCAACGCCATATTGTTTGTTTACACTTACTGGTAGTCGTAGATGTAGTAGTCTTAATTTGTCCGAATTCCTTAGGACATTGTCAATATTAATCATTTACTATTGCTTGTAGAATGTAAAAAAACGACCTGATTGTTGCAATAAATAATATGAAAGAAAAATGACTGTATATGCTGGCCTATAAGACGAATGGTTTACAAGGGTATTTGGAGGATTTACCGCTCATTGCAACTTATCCAAGCCCCATAATTGTCCATATCGAGCTTCGGTAAACGGCCCTTTAGTCAAAATACCAGCGCTTGGACGGAGTGTAATAGTCGGTTTTTTAATCAAACGACCGTCTTATATACTGGCATATACGGTGCTAAAAAAATTAATAAATATTAGTTCTCTTCTCCAAGACCATCAACTCCTTAGCGATGCCCGACGATCAATTAAGCGTAGTATGGCGAGTTTACTTTAAGTAACTAATCATTATTATTTGTTATTAAGCTACACTTCCTGCTTTTATCATTCTTATATTCTTCTCGAATTAAATAAGTGACACGAGTCGATACCATGAAGGGGAAAATGTTTGAGCATCACTGGTTGATACTATTTCTTTTCGTACATGATTTATAATATCTGAACAGACCTTGATCGCGACTCACATTAAAATATTTTCATTGAAAGGGGCCTCACACCTGATACGGATGACTGTATTCGTTCCACTAGCATCTTGACCGTCGATGGTTAAATTTTAGGACCCAGCATTTCATCGTAGTTATAACAGGCTTTGTAAAAGGTAAATTTGAAAGCCAAGCCAAGATATTTTCTGAAGGACTTGATTCAAAGTCCCAATCCCTTTAAAGTGGATTTGATTATTTTTAATGGAGCCGTGAAGGGTCAACAGACATGACGACGCCAGGTTGAATGTGACTGGCGCTCGTCTGGAGCCGGCCTTGACGCGATAAAGCGTGTGGCCAGACACGAGCAGAGGCGACCCACCTTGGATAAATGCCAGTTAAGCGTTTTATGAGGACTAAGTATCTTTGTGAAAAAAATGTGGTCAAGTTTTTATTCACTGAAGCTTCATTGTTGATTCAGTTTTTTGTGTGAGTCTCGCTTGATTTGCTTTGTGCGCGAGTGTGATTGTTTGAATTAGGGAAATTAATAGTACACTACAAAAAGAAAGTGAATGTAAAATTGGATGGGTGAAGGGTTATTGTCCAGAGACATGTCGGGGTTAATGAAAAAGGTTTTAGGGGAGGGGAAATACCAGTCCTGGGGATTGCGAACTGCTTGTAGCATCATTGAAATACTTTAAGACATTAGTATTACACTTGTTTATTGCTGGGTTTAGGTTATTCATGTTTTCTGACATTTATATGTATCTATGTATATATCTATGTATCCGAACTTCGCCCAGCCCTAACCGTTCAGAGTAGAAACTTGAAATTTTGCACACACACTCCTCTCAAGGAGTAGGGAAAATGTTTTGTTTTTGTTTTTTGAAAATTCCCCCCAAAAATAGGTTTCTAGTGGGGGTTCAATGTGCAATGTAAGTTTATGCTAAATTGGTCACTAGTTTGTTCCCGCTTGTTTTTTGAAAATTCAGACCTGTTTTAGTGATCACAGCCCAACAAAAGGCGAGAGAGTCACTTATTCATTGATCACCTCTTTTCTAACTTTTTAATTGATCACCCCAAACACAGCACATATGGGTGGCGGTGATTCATAATTTCCATTGGAATGCTAGTTGGTTATAGCTTTGAGAAGGGTCATTAACATTCAAATATTTTTTTTCGTACGATTGAACTCCTTCTTGTTGTTTGTGTTGTTAACACGACGTTTCGGCTGATCCATTCTTCGGCCTTCTTCAGGTGTAATATCCGAATGTGTTGTTTTTTTTTTACTCCGATTGAGGCAACGCTTAAAACGTAGAATTCGGGTGGCAAGGATTTAAAAAAACAACACCCGAATCCTACGATTTAAGCGTTGCCTCCATTGGAAAACCTCTGTTTACCACCATCACATTCGGATATTACACCTGCAGAAGGCTGAAGAATGGATCGGTCGAAACGTCGCGTTAACAACACAAACAACACCAGGAAGGAGTTCAATCGACCGAAAAACTATTTGAATGGACATTATTATTTGACTAATCTATGACCATAAAGTAAATTGTACGGACTGGAAATAAAGAATAAGCTTCCGACATGATTCTTACTTAACAATCGTAGAATAGTCAAATATTGTTTTGTGGCTTTTTATCGCAACGCCCAGACAGGGCCGGGTAGAGCTGGTAATAGGCCAAGGCCAGATGGGAAATGTAGGCCCCCATTTCAAACTGTTCATTAAGTATTTTTGTAATCAGTGCTATATACATATGATTTATGTATGGGTATATACATGTACGCCTCTGGAGTAACACCAACACCCCACTCAAAACCGTAGGCCCGGACCAAATGGCTCCACTAGACCCCCCTTTTCCCGGAACTGCGCCCAAGTTGTTTTTACATTTATTCTAGACCGTTAGGTAAGCAGCATAGATAAGAAATAAATACTTAACGATCGTAAATGTAAAAACGACCCGAGAGCTTCGATGAAATGCAACAGAAATAAGACGAAAGAAATACTAGTAAAATATTAATAATAATGACAAACCAGCAACCTATATCTAAGAAATTCAGACAATCTAAGATCACTCTCTTTCCTTGCGGATTGTACACTTTCATCTTACATTTGTTGCTTGTTTACACCTGGCAATAGTAGATGTAATAGTTGTCTGAATTTCTTAGATGAAGCATTGTCAATTGTGAATTTTTGACTAGTATTTATTTCATTTTATTTCTGTTGTTTTCTTTTCTTTTTCTTTTTCGCAACTCTCAGGTTCGTATTCTACGGCCATTAAGTAAGCAGCATGGGTCGGAAATAAAGAAAAAGATCTCTGGAGGCTTAATTTTTAAAAACATTTTTTATCCATGCTGCTTACTTGACGTTCGTAGAATAAATGTAAAAACGATAAAGTTGTGATAAAACATAGCAGAAATAAAGTGAAATAAAAACTATTCAAATTGATGATAATGACAATGCTTCATCTAGGAAATTCAGACAACTTAAGACTATTATGTCTATTGCGACTAGGTGTAAAGAATCGACAAAAAAGATGATACATGCTACATCTAAGAAATTTGGACATCTTAAGACTAATACATCTATTACTACTACGAGATGTAAAAAAGCAACTGTAAGATGAAAGAAAACTAACAAAAAATGAATAATGACAACGTTTCATCTAAGGCATTTAGTCAACTCAAGATTATTACTTTAAGACATAGTCGGCAAGAAGTTGGTGGAATTAGAGCATAAGTGTGAAGTAGGGTACACATGCGATTTTTTTGTTGTTGCTGGAAATGATTGTTTTTAGAGGGTACTGTTCCGGATTCTGATGGGTGCCACTTTCTGAACCCTGAGTAATGTTTTTAGTAACGTCATCAGTTAGGCTCCTTTTTTCACCACATGAAAGCTACTGAAAATGTACTTGTAGAGATAAACATCTACTGTTGGGTATCTAATTAAAGCTATTTTTATTTAGGAATCAAATATGACTATAAAATGATGTTTCAGTTAGATGGAGCATCCTCATAGCTCATTAGAAGGTGAAATGTGAAGTTGCGTAAGTCTGAAACAGTAAGCAACTGCCTTTGTTTATTATATCATAAGTATAGTACATTTAGATTCTTCATGGGGATATCATGATTAGTCTCAAAATAATACTTAATATATGATCAGAAAATTAATTCGCATGTAGGTCGCTTTTAAATTCAAAAAAGATTTGCCACTTTTTAAACATTTATTTCTGGATAATTACAAATGTTTGCAACATGAAACTTCTACCACGGAAAAGTAAAACTCTTAAAGTTTTTTGTCAGTATTTATAATGACTCAATATGTGCACCATTGGTCATACGGCAAACGTCAAATCGATAATCCACGCGGGATATGTTGGTATGTGTTTGAGAAGAAATGTATTATCGGTTTGACTTTTGGCGTGTTACCAATGGTGCACATATTGAGTCATTGTACATACTACCAAAAGAATCTTAGGAGTTTTATTTTCCTGTGGTGCAGGTTTCATGTTGCCAACATTTGTAGTTATCTAAAAATAAATGTTCAAAAGATTCAAATATTTTTGAAACACCCTGTAATGTCAGATTATTATCTGATTCTTTTTAGACGAGGCGTTTTAACACTGAAGCGCAGACACCGGATGTGAAGTGCATGTCCCCTCAGAGAAGGATTCAACACTGCAAAATACAAGTCACCCGAGGAATGCCAAAGGTTATGTAGGCGAAACGTTGCGATAAAACAATACAATTAACCTATATATATTATCAGATTATTGTACACAATTTCTCAGACTACATTTGATCAATTATTGTACTCAGTGAGTTTTCTCGCCGATAGTATCTGGTGGCTTTCACTGAGATTACGTTACAGCAAGTCTCCTCAATACCCCAGTACTCCCCGCAGCAATGTTCACTCTAATTCTTTTGTAGTCAGTGGGCGCAAAAATCTTATGTTGTCCAATTTATTTTCCTGTGACAAAAGTATGTGTCCACTTGTGAATTCGACATAGGTGTAATGTTCTTGTTGTGTTTATGTGCCTTCGTTGTTCTTTCTGTGGTAGCTGTGTAAGATTAGGATGCGTTTTGATTCGTAATCGTGTTTAAGCGTGTTAAGAAAGGATAAAACAAAAACACATGTTGATAAGAGCTATGCTTGAGCTGAACTGAGCCTTCCCTGTTCCTACTTCCGGTCCGCGGTTGCTGGGACCGGAAACGGAATGAGGGCTGCTGGGTGCTTGCTTCGGCATGTTTATTGATTTAACATAACATACATATGTATAAACATTATAATAAGGAATCAATATTTTTTCAATAAAAGTTCAGTAAGCTATCTACAGAATCTGAAATGTTTTGTGGGCACTTTAATTTCCTTTGTGCGCTGGTTGCAAAACGCGTGTGTGCGCGCACAGAGGGAACTATGCTCCTCAGTATTCTTACTGATTTTAGAATGTCTTCAATTCTTCCCCGGAAATGGGTACAATTGTCATTGTCGAGCAATTTTTAAAGTTCTCTGGCAAGGCCCAGATATTTTCCAGCAGTTGACTACTGAAATGGTAATATCCACTATTTGACAGATCATCATTTCTTTGTTTAAGAATACTAGATTTAATCTTCTGGTTTGGATTGAGTGATTCGCATGAATTTCAAAGTATCAAATAATGTTACTTTTGCTATTCTCAAGGATAGCTTCTAGTTTGTGCATATACCATTGTTCTGCGTTGTCAAAGCGCAATTGTTTGTACAATTCCCAGCGGATCACCGTTCCTACCCAGACATGTTTATCTTTATGAGTCTTCTGGGTTAATTGGCTGCATTTGAAGAAGGCCTTCTTCTGTCTTTGTAACACAACAGAGCCACCCTAAAGCATGGGCGCAGCGTATGGAGATCTTGGGATGCCCATTCGACAGAAAGCCCCTCTCGGTATCGAGAAGGAGAGCGGAACGATACGTTTGGCATCAGCTTGTCTACAGGAGCTGCCGGAAGAAAGTCAAAGTTGGCATCCAGCTGCCTTAAGGGAGCTCCACTCCGTGGTTTGGAATAAGATTTGTCCGTGTCCTAGACTGGTTGCCAATCATATCTAGAGAGCCCAGTTTGTCCTGCTATTTACCCATAGCTGGGGAGAGAATATATGAATTAATGCCTTTCCCAAGGGCATTAGTGCGAAGTGAACGTAAACTGCCTCAGTCGGAGTTTCAACACGGTTCACCGATTCCATTTTCCGTGCTGTTGACAGTTTTATCCCCATTTGCTATTACGAAAGATTCGGTTTCCCTTTTTATTTCACCTTAGCGCAACCATGCACGTCACTTCATCCGCAATTTTTTTTTCTCTTAAATTTCACATTAGGCTGTTTTTATTCTTACTTTTGGCTTCTTGTTTACCCTTTTTATTGCAGTTCCTGGTTGTCATGATTTTTTTCTTTTTTATTCTACCATGTGCCCTCTTCTATCCTCTGTTTTCATATAGTCTATCGACATCATCACTATGGCGTTAAGGCTCTATGCAAAGTCATGATCTTTCTAGATCACTGATCTATAGTTCTCTGTTCTTTTGCCTAGTTTAGGATGAGCACCGAATACATTACCATGAATACTGTCATGTATTTATAGTTTTTATAAGTTTTCTGCTGTTGACTATTGTCTCCAAAACCTTCCTTGTTCTTCTGAGATATTTCCACAGACCTTTTCCTTTATTTCATTCTGCTTAATCGAATCTGTTTTCAATATTCCTAGATATCTGTGATGTTCTTTTACACTATGTGTCCTGTTCTCTGTTCGGGTATTGAATTCTTTCTGTTGATTCCTTTTGTCGTTTGTGCATCACTAATATCACACATTTCTTGATTTTGTATTCAATTCCAATATCTTGACTAAAGATTCTGACTGTTCGGACCATTGTTTCCAGTTCAATTTTAATTTTGTCAAATAATGTTAGGTCGTCTGTGTAAAAGAAATGAGTGAATCATTCTGATGAATAAGCGAATTTGCAATTCCACAAGGTAAAATTAAGCACTATCATTGTTATTACGATGATTAGGAATGGGGAGCTTTCCTGAAAATACCTCTCTTTATTTTGACCACGACCAGGGATTGCCCTCCCGCAGTTAACTCTACTTTACAATTTTTCATTGTATTGGCTATAAATCTGACCATATGTTCTATAATTTAAACATATTTGAAGTAATTAATAATAATAATTAATCTTGGAGGATCAAGTCATAAATTTGTTGTTGTCTAAACATACACCTGCATGATTATTATTCTTTCTTTTTACTACTTTCAAAATTATTTTGTATCAATAAATAATAAAACATTTGTTCCTCTGGTTCATTTTCTGCTTACTTCCTGCTCCCCGGGTAGAAGTCCTTGACTTTCTAATAAGTTATAGATTTACTCAGCAAGTTGCCCTATTAGGATTTTTCAAATTAGTAGCAAGCATGTTATAGGTCTGTAATTAATAGCAAAGTACTATCTTTAATTTTAGAGCATTAGAACAAAAATGACTTAATGTATGGCTTATCAATTTGTTTACTATAATTGTTTGTCAAACTGCAGTAAAACATAATTTCCATAACCTTGTTGAGGCTTCTTGAATGAATATAATAATAAATTTAAAAAATAGATCGGACACTCTGATAGTAAGAATTAAACATTAAATGATTGAGATCTGCATTTAATATCTACTGATTAGTTCAGTAATGGCGATACAGAGCAAGTTGGAATTATACAATACATTTAGAAAGAACTAAAACATAATTTTGATGCAGGACTATAACAAAAGATTGAAGAGATTAATTAATTCATTATTACAATGTAAATCTGTTTATTTTTAAGTTATTTTAAATAGTACTACGAATTTCTATTCGATAAAAAGTCGTGCCACGATTTGAAATAAGCGAGAGTGAACTTTGCAAATAGAATCAGGTACAAAATGAGATCTTAACTCACTTAGGGTTGCTAATCAATTCTTGTAAGAGAGGGTTTTGGAGAGAGATTTGAAATCTACAACAGTTGTATAGCACCTTGTTGGTTCTAAATTTGTCAATAAACCGTCATGCTTCAGTTGTCACAGCTTCTGATTGAGGCCAATACTAATGAAGCTAATTCATTCATGTGGAAACGAGTGGTTAGGACAACCGGTACAAGTTGTCGACAACCCTAGGGAGAGCTAATCTTTCTTATTGTCCCTAGCCATGATTGCCGCTAACCCTACACAGTAAAGAAAGGAAGAAAAGTGAATCAAGGATAATTCAGGTGAGTGCTATTTGAGACTTCAGTGTGACAAGTATGGTCGCCGATTGACACGAAACCTTTGGTTGCACTCACCTATAAATAACATATTGCCAGGAAATGAAAGACTCAAACTATGCACACAAAGACAGTTTTCTGTATGAATAAAAACAATTTGCCTACTTGTATAATTGTGATTCAAAAATGTTTCGCTTTCAAATAAACCCCGTTCGAAC
>VCCN01001623.1:10840822-10851233 GCA_006491835.1 Architeuthis dux
AATGGACTGTCAATCTGTAGCAAATCCCATAACATATATATATATGCATTTCTTTACATACAATGTTTGAGTTCGACATTATTCGTTGACTCAGGATGCCATCAAGACACTATAAGTCTTAATTTCACTCAGAATAAACATCCAGACAAAAACAAATTCCACTCACAATTTTTCCAACCAACTTATTGTTTCGCTATAAAATGTGATGTAAAAGTTAAATAAATGTAGTAATAGACAGTCTTTGTCACGCATTGGAGTGTATATGCATAATTTATGAGAATAATTCAGCCCTAGTCTTTTTATTGAAAGATGCTAATGCCAAATTACTCTGAAAATAACAAATGAACTTATTGCTAATTATTATTTTCCTTTATAAACTCCATCGAAGCCAATATATTCTCCAGCGATTCCGTAGGTTAGAACCACGACTTTGCCGCTTGAGGCAAAGTCCATACACAAACCACAATGCCGAAAACACATAGTAATATTAGGATAGGTTAACAAAGGTTCTCATCTAGGAAGGAAAAATGAATGGAAAACAAGTAGAGCCATATCTATAGGTGAAGGCAACTAAGTAGGAAGATAAAAAGGATTTTTACTTGCCTGAGAGATAACATGGGCGATAGGGACCACTGGTATAAGAGTCCAGGATCAAATGAGTGAAGAGATATTGTTTATATCTAGTTTTATAGGGAAGTGCTGATATCACAAAAAAGGGGGAACTATAATTGGTTTTGTATTTCATAACATCTGGGCTCTTTTATCGAAGTGATAAAACTAGCCCGATGTTCGAATATATATATTCATATTTCAGACTATTTTTAGTAAAGTGGCTGCTACACCAACAAAAAACAAAACTATCTCCTATTGTTGCTTTATATCACAACTTTCTAAGTAGAATACCTTCTGACAGTTGAAAGGAATTAGCATAAAGTAAGAATAAAGACAACGCACTCACCAATTAAGTAACGAATAAATTAAAAGAGAGAGAAAGAGAGAGTGAGAGAGAGAGACGGAGGATTTAATAAGGTTCTGGTGAGATTCCTAATTCAAAACTGTGCAAGAGTTCACATTCCATCACTCCATTTGTTCTGTGATTAACATCTTGCATCAGTTAACTATACCTATACAGGCTTATATAATTGTCAGCCTGTATATTTCAAATGGTATTGTGTTTGAACTGTTTATCTAACCTTCATATACTGACTACCCCAAAGGTATGTATTTTGATTTTTTTTTATATATATATCATTTGTTTTCATTTTTCTCATCATACGAAGAACATGATGATGGCAATAATAAACCTTTTTTGAGCTTGTATGTCAGCAAGCTTATTCAGCATCTGCCAAGAAAGACTAAGTAAAACATTGTATTAAAAAATAACGAAGAATGGGAGTTTAAAAAATAGAATTTTCTCAATTAATTCATAATGGAATGGGATTCTTCCAGTGAGAATAGTTCACAAAATTGTTATTTTCTTTCTTTCTTTTTACTTTTCTTACTTTCTCTCTCCGAGACTTGTGAAATTTCTTTCTTTCTTTTCTTTGCAGTCGGTCCCTGAAGAAGAGTTTTACAAAAATATAGTGAAGATTATAATTTAAAGTAAAAGGCTATAGTAAAGACATGATGATGATGATAATAATAAACCTTTTTTGAGCTTGTATATCAGCAAGCTTTATTCAGCATCAACCAGGAAAGACCAAGTGAAACATTGTGTTAAAAAATAAGAAAGAATGGGAATATTTTTATATTTGATTTGTTTGCATTTTTTCTCCTCCTAAGAAGAAGAAGAAGAAATATATGGAGAACATTGAATTTAAATAATTTAGTTATTGTGCTATTGTATTTGTTTATCATTCCAAGAGTTTGGTAGACACTTGATCTAATTCTTTTTGTTGCAAATTGAAAATGTTTTATAAAAGTCATTAAACACAATATAAACAAACCATGCTGACAAGACCACTGAACTTGATATTCATCATCATCATAATAATAATAATAGTAATAATAGTAGTAGTAATAGTAATAATAATAAATAATGATAGTAATAGTAATAATAATAATAAACAATAGTAATAATAATAGTAACAGTAATAATAATAATAACAATAGTAACAATAATAATAATAACAACAACAATAGTAATAATAATAATAATAATAATAATAGTAATAATAATAATGCAATCAAAAGCAAAAGGTTTGTCGCCAAACCCAGAGAAGCAGGTTGGTTTGTGCATTCCCCAATATCAATATAAGCATTTATTTTACACAATTAATATGGATTTTCCAATATTCTTCTACCTTGTCAACACACTTAATTCAATGGTGAATATCAATTACATAGATCGAACATTATACTGTGAAAATTTCAGATCAGAATTCAGCCAATAACCATGTGTCAGGCGACAGACTTATTGATCCCCCCCGCATATGCTTTAACTGTATCCATCGTTTTTGCTTTATTTATAAAATGCTGACCAAGTAAATGAGAATTCAATCTGGCACATAAGAATTTGATTGAAGCGTAAAGTGAACTTTTGAAAAGCAGGGCATACCTGTATCTGTCAAAACAGACTGCATGATGTGATGTTGTCCCCCTGGCAAAACAAGGGAGCAAATACCTCGAGTTACCTCCCTTGCCACAACCCATGAGACGGAAGTGAGTTCCAGGTCATGCACCGGGTAAACCGGGGTAAAATAAAGAGAATCACACAAAATGGAGGGACGAGCAGTCCTCTCTCTGACGATGATCGGTAAACACATTTGTCTTTGTCCTTTGTTCCTTTGCTTCATCTTTCCTTTTCAGTGAGATTCCCACGAGCTGGGAGACACTACACATGATAAAAAGCTCATCTGCAATATGGTAATACCCAAACATTGACTATTTTTATTTGTTAAACTTACTGGATCCTTTTCTTTGAATCTCCGCAAATCAGCAGCAAACAAAACCTGAAATAAATTAAGAGATTTAGAAGAAAGACTATGCAAACAAATTTGTGAATAACTTCAATGCATTTATGGGTTACTCTGGTAATACAGTAAACCCTCGCTATAACGAACCATGATATAATGAATTTGGGCTTCAACAAATTTGTGGATCCATCCGAACTGACTTTGGATTTATTGAACAAAGTTTGATAAATGCGGCGAACATGTGACCATATTAATTGTTTTTATTTGATACTAGCTGAAAATACCCAGCTATATGGAGCCTACAGCTGTAAAACATTAAATCATAACTTAACTCGAGGTTTTACGACCGTAGGCTCCATATTGCTGGGTATTTTCAGCTAGTATCAAATAAAAATAATTATATGCATTAATATGGTCACATAGTGTTAATAAAAATTGAAGGTAAATTAGGTGTTGTTTTTAAGTAAATAGTAGGCACTTCTTACAGAACGTTCACTTCAGTTTACTGTTTAATTTACTACAAACAAACTGGAATATAGGAGTAAATTTAAATAAAAACCGTTGTTTTTATTTTTTAACTTTAAGTTTTATTTACTGCAAACAAATTGAAAAGGATGACGAAATTTACGTAAAAATCGTAGTTTATGATAGTAACTTTTAACAATTCAGATTCGGTTTTAACTTTTTTATTTTGTGTGTCTGTTAGTTCTTTAATGACAGACATCCTAATATTTGAAGCGGAGTTTGAGCCTTCCGCACTTAAAATTCTAAACATTACTTTTTGTTAAGCTATTAAAAAACGTTTCTTAGCATAAAAAAATCATGCAAATCTTTGAAAATTAGTCTCAAACCATCTAGAGTGAAATATCTAAAGCCTGCAACCGTTTGTTTTTTGTTTATTTTTTTTTTTGAGGGGGGGACGCATTTGTCAGTGAGAAATGTTGTGACATAGAGGTTAAGCAAATCTTTATTATATATAAATAAAATAAGATTTTATAGAACTGTACATAACATTAGTCATTTGCGTGAAGAGGTGAGGTCAAAAATAGAATATGGGGCAACCGAACTGCCTTTGGATTTACCGAACAATGTTCGTTAGTTGCGGTGAACTACCGAACTCTTATTTACTGAACGAGAGGCAACCATCGAGTATAACAAACTTTTGGCTTTAATGACAACCCCCCCGCCCGCCCAATTAGTAGTGAGGGTTTACTGTATGTGTTTCTGACAAATCAACATTTCCTCTTTAACTGACATCGAAGATCAATTCATTTTCAATTGATTTGTAATTATGGATTTTGTAATTTCGGGATGAGTCATTATCATTCCAAGTGTTGTTCGGACTATTGAACACAACATTTCGGTTGATCCATTCTACAGTCTTCTTCAGATTCTTCTGCTTCTCACTGTTACCCATGGGGAATCTCTAGCTCTTTTTAACATTTTCTCTTCAAAGTCAAAAGATTACCAAAAAATAAACAAAATATCCATGAGCAGCAGAGGAACAGCTTACTAGTAGAAGCACCGAGACACAACTGTGTGGCATGGGTTGAGCCAAGACCGTCTCAAAACCATAATTTCTGCTGTGCTCTACAAAAGCTGTTAGAATGCAGTGGAAGTAAAAGAGATGACCATGGTTGTTCGGATTTTGGAGCTTTTCGATTTTAAGAATTTCAGGTAAGAGATTGTGTACCTGTAGTCCAAACAACTCTTGGAAAAACTTGTAATTATTTATCAGTTTTATATTATAACAGGGTTCACACAAAAAAATTATTTTCTGAATCAGAATTAAATACTTACTGCTTGTGCCCAGCCAGCGTATTTTCCCCATAGATTTCGAAAATAGTTACCTGCAAATAAACCATTTTTAAAAAATTATTTATTTAACTGAAAAACAAACATTTTACTTAAAGATCAAATTTTTTTCAAAGTAAAATCAATGAATCTTTTACAAGTATAATTTTTACTGACATTATTGATAATTTCTTGACAATGTGTCATGTTATAGCATCAATATTTTGGGTTACAATATTTTCGTCTACATCACTTTAGCAAATATCAGTCCCCACAATATCTCCAAAAGTTCTCAATGAATTTCAATGACATTTTGTCGAATGGTAGGCCACTGGCTAAGGAAGATGACATTTTGGGGTGGATCCAAGGATTTTATTTCAATTGAGAAGAAAAAAATTCCAGGATCCATTGCAAAATTTAATAAAAAATATCTTTCAATTGAAAAAAAATCTGTTGATCTACCCCAAAATTTCATCAATTCTCCCTTAGTCGATGGCCTACCATTTGACAAAATATCATTGAGAACTTTTGGAGATGTTGTTCAGACCTTCAGACCAAAGCAATTTAGACGAAACTGATATTTGCTAAAGTGATGTAGATGAAAGTGCTGTACCTCAATATTTTACAGAAGAGCAAAAGAACAAATGTTATTTTGCTAAAAAAAGACAATTGCTGCCCATGTATAAAACACATAAACAAATACAACAGAAAAGCAGACAGCAGTACAACTATGCTGCTTTTTACTATGACTGCTACTATGGCTATTCTGTTTTGGCAATTTACTATTGGTATTTAATAAGCAAAGCCTAATTTGGCACAAGGCAACCAATAGTAATCAAACTCATTACTGTAGTAATGATCTGTGGGACTAGCTTGCTAACTACTACTCCAAAGGGAGACACTCTTGGCAATTAAATACAATAGGTCTTTTACTAGTATTAGAAACTGTCAACCAAAACTGTCACCAAAACTGTCAACATAGGTTTCTTCAGTTTTCAAGTTGGTCTGGCTGGCTATGTTATGTTATGTATGTATGTATCACGCATACAGGCTGCACCAATGGAGCTAGAGGGCTGACAATTTGAACATTCACCCCTTATTATGTCTACAAAAAACGTTTTTTGGGTTTTTTTGGAAAATTCCTCTGCTAAATAGGTTTTTAGTGGGGGGGGGGTTCAATTTACAATGTAAGTTTATGCTAAATCAATGCCTTAGTTTGTGTCCGACAACATTCATGCTGGTCTTTTGAAAATTCAGACATTTTTAGTGATCGCCCAACAAGAGGCGAAAAAATTAACTTATTCCTTGATCACCCCTTTCTCCAATTTTTTAATTGATCACCCTCCCAAACAAGGCATGCTGCCAAAAGACGTTGGTCACGTGGCAGTTTCTATTGAGTGACTAACCAGACCTGTTTTCTTTCATCTTGAATTTTTTGTTGCTTTTTTATTGCAACTTACTCAGACCATCGGAAATAAAGAATAAACAATAAGCTCCAGGCGAGACTCAAACACGCATCCCTTCTACCTCAGGAAGCTGCCTATGATGATACGAGATAAAAAAAACAAAAACAACTGTAGAGCGCAAGCCGGTCTCTACAAGGAAAGGAAAAATAAATGTAAAAGACGGTTACTAATTAAAGTTGAAGTAGGATATATAATGAATGGTGAGGCAGGAGGGATGTTACTTACAGTTTCTACAGTTGAAAGCGGTGGCAAAAATGGTCACCACGTGGAGCCGGTAGTAGCAGCAGAACAAGGTCAAGAAGTCAAAAGAGGAAGGACTGTAAAAGACCGTAATGTTTTTTTTTTGGCGGTAAAATCGAACAAAGGAAAAAGAATGAAAAACGCAAAAGCGTCGGGTTTAAAGTTTAAACAGGCCATGTTTAATAAAAAATAATATGTACGGAAAAAGGGGTAAAAAAAAGGAAAAAGGAATATATGCATATTGTAATTCGTTTTTGGGGAGATGATGGCGAAAAGAAAAGAAAAGAAAGAAAGAGGGACTTTTGCCTCTAGCCATTTTTCACGTTCCGAAATGTATTTTGTGAGACGGCAGTGTTAGCTATTAAAAACTAAATTATGTAGGCGATTAGAGCTCTTTAATAATGTGTCTGCTCTCACAAAAGAAATTGGTGTTAGGTGAAAAGGAGGGCTTCTGACAGAAAGTAGAGAAAATGCCAGGCATGAAGGAAATGGTTTTTGGTCAGGAAGACTTTTAAGGGTTGCTCCGCTAAACCTGACTTTTACCAGAAACTATATTATAGATGGTCGTTAAACATTCTCAGAAGGGTTTGTGGATGACCAAAGATTTTAGGTAAGAGGGAGATGTTTTACGTGCCAGAGAAATAGACACGGGCTAAAATAGCGCTGTAGTGAAAACAGGCTACGAAAAAGGCGATTAGTCTCGATAGACAAGGGTTTTTATAGGCGTGTTGACGTCACGCAAAAAGGGAGCTAATGATTAGTTGCGTACTTCATAGGGGTCAGAGCTGGCCCTTGTCGAAGTGACAAGACCAGTTTGCTATTCTAAACCCTATTTTGGTACTTTGTAAAAAATGACCGCTACACAACTACAAAATTTAAGATAAAAGAAAATATTAATAATGGTTGACAATGCTTCATCTAATAAAAAATAAATCAGGATAAAGTTTAAGACATGTTCATGTAGTCTAGACTTGATTGCACATTCAGTTTCTACATAGAATATTTCATATAACTTTTTATCATATTATATAACTAAATAGTAATTATTTCACTATAAACTGAATAAGCTAATTTCTACCACTGCTATATTTATTGTTTGTATTTATTTTCAGTTGCATTGAAATGACTTGATTTCTCATAGTGTTATAATATTGTATGAACTACAATAAGGTTGATTATGTAACATTCAATTTGAACAAAGAAAACTCAATAAAGGAGAATAGAAAAATTGTTCAATGAGTTTTCCAGTACAATTGTGGCTATGAAAATAAAAATGTATGAAAAATAAAGCAGAGAATAATGTACCAATTTCATCATAGCATTTAGTCAATGACCGTTTGTTTTTGAGGCTAGGTAAGTAATCTCTGGAAGCAATTTGCTGCACATGGGTGTCTACAGGAATGGCTCCAGGCTTATCCAATGACATCAAACACACACAGTCTGCCACCTGAAAATCAAAGGTTATATACCAATTAAGCATACTAGATAAACAGATGCAGGCAAATAATAGATAGAATGAAAGATATCTTGTGTCCATAACTGCTCTATTATTTCAAATAAAGAATTGAATTTTTTTAAATCTCCATATATTATACTCTATAACCAACAAATAATTCTCAGATTGTAATCTTTGGCAATCATTACCTTTCCCATTTCCATATGGCCACTGCTTCAGCTGACGACGACTTGGATGATTCCGCTATAAGCTGCCGATCCCGGAATCTGCAGAATCGTCGGCTGCTGCTGATGATGGCGATTTTAAAGTCAAAGAAGCAGACAACAATTACAACATTTTTCCACTTTCTGAAGTTAAAATGGTTGAGAAAGTATACCTGAGCATGGTAAGCCTAGGCCTGCTGCCCCTAAACGTATTGTCCCAATTCAAGTCGACAGAAATTTATTACCACATCTGGGCATAACTTTCAGGGACCTAGTCAATATAACACCCAATGACATGGACTGCATAAGGTGGCTGGCTAAACACCACCTTATTTGCTAACACAGCAACACTAACCCTAACTTATACTTTGTATTTATCAAGGTTTTGCTTGAATAAAAAAGAAGTGGAAAAAAAAAAAAGTAGTCTTTTGAACCACATGAAATTGCCGATATCAGTAGTCCACTTAAAAACTGAAAAAAAACCAACTGAAAATGCTGTTCTGAGGAATCTTCCCGTACCTTTCTTTGACTTTAAATTTGCCATCAGCATCAGTGCCCATATTGAAATGGGAAGGTAATGATTGCCTAATCTTTAACCAGTAGGCAGTTCTTCACATGACAGGTGTAGTTAATGACCAAAGCTATGTAACTTAAAAGAGAAATAGTTTGACAAAATGTACAATATCCTCAGTGTTGAAAACTACTTTGATCAACAAAATATAGCTGATGATGATTGACCAGATTGATCGAAACATTGTATAGGTACACCACCAATGTTTCGGTACACTTGGTTCCAGAACCATGCCGGATTATCCATTTTGCTGGACCAACAGAGGTCACATAATAATAATTCAATAATACACCTCCGACCCACTAATTATGCACTTCTTGTATCTTTAAAACATTCGGACTGTTAGAAACTTAAATTAAACAAATATTAAATAGAAATCATCATGTATCGATTTTTCCAAAACCATGCTGGATTATCTATTTTGCCGGGTGAATAGATGTCATGTTATAATAATTCAATAATACACCTCTGACCCAACTTAAATTAAAGAAATATTAAATTTGAATTAAATGGTTAAATGCAACACTTTAATATTAATCAAAGTTCTTTATGGTACAACTCCACACTGAACACCTCCTGTGAACTAGCATGAGAGCCACTAGAAAGTGTCTGCTCGTAATTTTGTCTGGATTAAAAGAGGTACAGGACCTCCAAATTAGTGGTGTATCTATACAAGTAAATATAATTGAGAAAGAATTATATACATATACAGCATTTGAAAGAGAAGTGTTTTTTATACCTTGGCCCCAACCCCAGTTAGTCTTTGAAGTTGTTCTTTAGCAACTTGATATGGTTCAGATCGAAGGCTATGGAGCCACTTTTCACCTTCTTCCATTGAGTCAATATACTGGGCAGTTTTGCTTATGTAGCCAGCACGATAACCAAATCCCAACTCCCTCAGTTTTGCCTCAACTCCTTCAGAAGCCAAAGCATGAACTGATGGAAAAGCATAAAATGTCTTTCCTTTAAAGTTTGTTATCTCTTCTCCATAATGAACACATAGTTTTTCAACCATTGATGAAATTCTCTCAATGTTGTTGTTTGAAGAGCATATGAATGAGAAAAGGTTTTCAACAGGATCTTGGCGCAAAACTCGAATGCCATGAAATTTATTTCCAACAGTCATTGAGAAAACAGCATCATCTTTCTTCCACATTGTGTACAATTCACTGATGTTGACATCAAGCTGCAAATAGTCTTTCAATTCTGTTTCACTGTTTGCACTTTTGTTTCCGTATACTTGGTACATGATTTCATCTTCGTTTTGTTTTAGTAGCCACAACTTTGCTGAAAACACTCCAA
Source organism: Architeuthis dux (assembly GCA_006491835.1). NCBI lineage: Eukaryota > Metazoa > Mollusca > Cephalopoda > Oegopsida > Architeuthidae > Architeuthis > Architeuthis dux. Next base: position 10,850,770 of record VCCN01001623.1, read on the forward strand.
GCCACACACCAGGATATGGCTGTATCCATCTGAAGAAAAGAAAATAACTTAAAATCATACATCATTCTTGTGTATTATTAAAAAATAAATTAGTTTTACTGGTTATAATTTGGAGAAGAGTTATTATCAATATTTTAATATAGTAAATGTTGACGATTTTATTATTATAAATTAAATATTACCTATTTCATTTTAAAATATTACCTATTTTATTATAATAAATTAAATAAATGAAAATATTACTTATTTAATTAAAAATATTTTACTATGTATTTCTTCCCTTGCCAGAAACCAAAGTTTATGACTTTTTCTCATGACTTTTTGGCTTTGGTTCAGTTCAGTATTTTTATCAAAATATCGCTTTCCAAACCCTGAATTAGTTCCCTTATATTATTTTGCATTTTGAACCAAAGCCGACTTTTTCCGGACACCTAGCACACACACACACACACACACACACACAC
>VCCN01001623.1:10903554-10919020 GCA_006491835.1 Architeuthis dux
TCTCACTTTATTACCTGTCCTAGATAGATGTATTCGTCAACCACTTTTAAAGCTTCTCCCTCTATCTTTATGATCTTTTTGGGGACTTTATCTTTTGTCATAGTTTGTGACGATGGTGTGGACTGCGAGATCGAACCAGAGCCCTCTGCCCAGCCACAGCCGAAGAGACTTTGTGGCAGCATTGTTAGAACATCGGAGTTCCCCGCTCATGTTTTGTTGTGCCAGACACTTCGCATATGGGCACTTGAATCATTCCTTAGTAGGATATAAGTGGCCGCTTATGAGGAGTGAAAACAATTTGTACGGAAGAGGTTCCCTCCGAAGAGGTGTCCTGTGAAAGAGATTTTGTGCCCTGCGGTCCTGCCGTTTAAAGAGATTTTTCTACTAGTTTTGTTCATATTAAGAACAGGTCGTACTTTTTTCTTTCTCTATTTAGATCAGTCAACATGTTTTGTAATTCTTCCGATGCTTCTGACATCATGGAGACAATCATCAGCGAATCTTAAGTGGTTTAAGTATTCTCCATCTAATGTTGAAATTTTCAGCCCTCTAACTCCATTGGTGTGGCTTGTATGCATTATAGTCAGCCAGACTAGCTCAAAAACCGAAGAAACCTATGGTGGCAGTTTTGGTTGGTGGTTACTAACTTTAAGATAAAAAATGTATCATTGTATGTGGTTTAGTATGACTAATTCATCTTTACTGTTTATTTTTCACAACATTGTGGCTGGGTACCATCCGGCCTTCATCAAGTGACTGTTTTCTCAGTTTTTAAGTTGGTCTGGCTGACTGGCTGGTTATGTATGTATCACGTGTACAAAATGGATCTAGAGGGCTGAAAATTTTAACATTTACTCCTTATTATGTCTAGAAAAAAACTTCTTTTTTTTAAAATTCACCCCCTAAATAGGTTTTCAGTGGGGGTTCAATTTGCAATGAAAGTTTATGCTAAATTGGTCCTTTAGTTTGTGTCTGGCAGCATTCATACTTGCTTTTTGAATCAGACTTTTTTAGTGATCACTACCCAACAAAAGGCGAGAGAAGTAACTTATTCATTGATCACCCCTTTTTTCCCATTTTTTTTTATTGATCACCCCCAACACGGCATGCTGCCAAAAGACATTGGTCACATGACGGTTTCTATTAAGTGACTAACCAGACCTGTTCTTAATATGAATGTAGTGAGGTTTCTAGTAAACACTTGGACATCCTTTATTCATGATGAAAACACTTGAATCACATATCTAATTGAACAGTTAAACATGAACAGCTAATATGCAAGACTTTGATTTTATCTCCCTTTCTTCTAATTAAACTGTAGTGTGTGTGTATCTGGTATGAATACATCAAAGAGCAGAAACACTCTTTATGGAGTGCCCTCAAAGTAACAACTCAAAAGATGCTTTATGTCCTCATTATTTGTGCTACTGCCCTCAGAGCTGCTTACTTCTTTACTAAGGTAAGTTTTTTGTTTTTTGTTAAAATTGGCTTGGTGAGAATTGAAGAGAATGATTTTTCAGCATTGACAAAGGATTTAAACAACACCTGAAATTTGCTAGCAGAGATTTAAAAATATAAAAAGTTCTATGGGTGTGAGAGAAACTCTGCTTTTTTATATGTGTAAGTGGGTGTGTAAATGATTATTACGTATGTATGCATAAAGTCATAGCCACAGTAGGAAAAACTTGTTGTAGCAAGTTGGGTTTGAAGATATTGCTCTTGCCATCAGGAACAAGATATGTTGTCTGAAAAGTTTGGTTTACAGAGTATAGATGAGTTTTCATTTCTGCAATTGGAAAAGTAATATGTTGGATAGATGATGAATGAGTTCATGTTGTCTTTTGTGAACTAAAACTCACTGGAGTTTTTATGCACAAAAACTAGCCATTTATAGGTAAATGAGTGTCTACAGAAAGAGGCTATTCCGGCTGTTCACTGAGTAGTTAGTCATATTCATTTTTAGATTGGTTAGAAATATTAATATTGAAATTCAAATTTTCTTGTGTTGCAATCTACTTTTTGCACAGATTTTTGCTTGTGGCAAAAATAGCATAAAACTGTCCTCCACATTTCTTTTTACAACAGTAAAAAATGTTTAGTAGCTATCTGATCAGATTATTTCATTATTGATAATTTACATGTTTTCTTAATAACCAGTTTTAATGATCATGTCAAGTGTTCTCTTTTCTTTTGCATTAGTAATTAACCTTATGAACAGATTATTTCATTTAAATAAAGAATAAGCTCTAGGCCAGACTCGAACTTGCATCCCTTTTGCTTTGGGAAGCCTGTCTATCTACTACAGTTGTCAGAAGAACAAATCTAACCTTTTAAACTGACTCTTTATTTTCCCCCAACCGCTCGCGGCCATATTAGATGTTATTTTTTTTATGTGCACTAGTATTATTATTAGTAGTAGTAATATTTTATCGAATATTTATTAGATGAGGCATTGTCAACCCTTATTAATTTTTGACTAGTATTTCTTTCATCTTAATTTTAGTTGTTTTTCCTTCTATGACCATCAGAAAACGGCACAGATCTGACTTAAAGAATAAGCTCTAGACGAGACTTGCATCCCTTTTTACCTTGGGAAGCTTATGTACACAGGGAGAACAGATACAACTAATATTATCATTAGAAATGAGAGATGTTTGTGGTAATGATAGAATCAACACAATTATAATTACAATATTATTAACTGCAATAATCAATTAAAAAGCTGAAGCAGTAATTCTTTTTTAATACTAATTTGTTGACTTGTCTTTATTAGATAAGGCATTGTCAACCCTTATTAATTTTTGACTAGTATTTCTTTCATCTTAATTTTAGTTGCTTTTCATTGCAACTACTCAGACCGACAGTCTATGACCATCAGAAAACAGCACAGATTGGACTTAAAGAATAAGCTCTAGACAAAACTGTCATACATAGACAGGCTTCCCAAGGCAAAAGGGATGTGCATTCAAGTCTCGCCTACAGCATATTCTTTAAGTCCGATCTGGGTTGTTTACTGAGAGTCTGAGTAGTTGTGATGAAAAGCAACTAAAAGTAAGATGAAAGAAATACTAGTCAAAAATTAATAAGGGTTAACTTTAAGTAACATCTTAGAAATAACCAGAGATGTAAGGCATGTCTTATGTTAAAAACCCAACATAGTTGGTTAACCATCTGTAGAATAGGGGACTGCAAGATAAATGTTTTCACAGAATTACTTATAAATGTATAAAGGCTCAAAGGTAAATACATAGAAAAATTATTGTTGTTTTTGACAATAGAAGCAAATACTTCCGTAATCTGTGAATAAGAGGACACATTGATATAAGTAATGGTAAATCGAGACTTTTATCTGATATGCTGAGATAAGAACAAATGAAAGATAATTTATTTTTTTAGATAAATATATATGCTTAATATAAGAATAAGTTTGTATCTCTTTTAAAATTGTAAAAAAATGCATGATAAAAATTCTGACTTGCATTCTGTCTCTAAGTACAGGTTTCCACCGCAATCTGAGAACAGAGCGTTCATATAAAAACCGTTTGAAGCCGAAATTGTGCAAAACGAAGAAGTGATTACCATTAATTTATATGGGAAAAATTTTTGAGCATTCCCAGACACCAAAAATGGTGATGATGGTATGTTGGGCTGGGTTATAGGTTGTGGGAGGTACAGGAGACTGGGGTGTAGGTTCCCTTTATAACGGCTCGCTGCAAAACAAACACTTTTTTCATAAAAGTGAAGAAATTGTGCAAAGCAAACTTTCGAAAACTGTCAACATAGGTTTCTTCAGTTTTCAAGTTGGTCTGGCTGGTTAAGTACATATGACGCATAAGGGCCGCCACCAATGGAGCTAGAGGGCTGAAAATTTAAACATTTATTCCTTGTCTAGAAAAAACGTTTTTTTAAATTCCCCACAAATAGGTTTTTAGTGGCGGGTTCAATTTGCTATAATAGATTGCTGAATTCTAGAAATATGCTTTTAAAGATTTTATTTTCTAATTCAGTTTTAGCAGCTTTGATTCCAATTTTGATTATTATTTATTAATTTTCTTGGCCAGGGTTTCAAATATTATCATGTATAATCTTTTTATTTTTAAGCATTAAAAAAGAATTCTGTGTTTTTTTGTTTCATCTTTGTTGTCATTTGCAGTTCCAGCTACACTTACCTGATCAAATCTCTTCAAACTTGTGGTGTGCTTATTATCCATTATTGCTGACTGGATTCACACTTATTGTATGTTATTGGGCAGAGGTAAGCATTTCATATCCCCCTTTTCTGTTATGTGATCCAAATTGTTAATCACCGCTACCCACAACAGACCAGTTTAAACACAGTTGTTGGGTTTAGGTTATTCATGTGTTCTAACATTTATATGTATCTATGTATATGAACTTTGCCCAGCCCTAACCATTCATAGTAGAAACTTGAAATTTTGCACACACACTCCCCTCAATGAGTAGGGAAAACGTTTTTGGGTTTTTTTTAATTCTCTACTAAATAGGTTTTTAGTGGGGGGTTCAATTTGCAATGTAAGTTTATCCTAAATTGATCCCTTAGTTTGTGTCTGGCAGCAATCAGGCTTTTATTTTGCTTTTTTTTTTTTTGTTGAAAATTCAGATTTTTTTTTTTAGTGATCGCTGCCCAACAAAATGCAAGAGAAGTAACTTATTCATTGATCACCCCCAACACTAACTAAAAACTAACTTGACCTGTTGATTGGTTTCTACTCTGATCATAATTAACTAGCATAAAAATATCTGCCACTTAAACACCTTAGCCCAACCTCCAGCTATACAACTCAAGCCTTTAGCAATCAGCCTCCCATTCATAATACCAGTATGTAGGACATTATTCAATACTTGGACACACTTTTAATGTATCTTATGCTGGCAAACCCTGCTATATGCTACTTCAATCAACACAAAATTCAGTTACTGCAATTTGGAAAACTATGATCATTTCCTGTTTTACACGTGTAATTATTCAGTTACTGCAAGATCTTTTTGTAATTTTCTTGAAAACTTGAGATCTGTTATGTGGTATTTGCACATAGCAGTGACGAGGCAAGGGAGATAACTACCTAGAATTATCTCCCTTGCATGCAAGCCTTACGGAAGTAAGGTTTAGGCATATGCAGTGATTGAAATAAAGTTTGCTCATGCGCGCTGATGATCTCTTTCTTATCACCGTATGTGAGCTTGTGTTAACATCGTCTCTCTCTGTGTTCCTTTCTTTTGGTAGTGAACAGTAATCGCCAGTCACTCACCAGCTGAGAGACACCACAAGTTAACACAGAATTGTATATGGATACAGAAAATGTGTGAGAATTGCTTGATTTTCATGTAGAAGAATTAAGTGAAAATGATCTTCAACTCTATGAGCATATGAAGAAGCTGAAGACAAAGAGGGTGAAACAGCTGGAAATAAGACTGAAGAAATCATCTTAATTTCAGTTGATTTTATATACAACTTTCAATTCGGGCCGTTGTTTCTATGGCAACAAATAACGGTCTGATAATAAAGAATAAGCTTTCAGTGAGAATCGAACTCAAACCCTCATCGTAAACTAGACTCCCTCTGGCAATGAGGGTGTGAGTTCGATTCTCACTGAAGGCTTATTCTTTATTATCTGACCGTGCTGTTATTCGTTGCCTTAGAAACAACAGCCTGAATTGGAAGTTGTATATAAAAAACAACTGAAATTAAGATGAAGGTAAAAATTTTATTAAAATAATGTGTTACAATTACTTCACCGAATAAGAAGAAGTTGTTGAAATTGCCATCTAAATGCACTGGTTTAGTTATGTAATTATGAAATAAATGAAAAATATCATAATTATTTTTAATAAGCTTAAGTCTTGATGAACAACTTGAAAGGACGGGGATTCATTATTATCATTCCGATAGATTCTATTAATTGTTTAATGTGAATTCATCTTACGTGAGTAAAAATTGGGAGGAATTAATCATGTAAAGCAGGGTTTGCCTGTAGCATACAGTAATTGATATTTACAGAAAATTTGAGGTAATTTTTTTTTATACTTTTATCTTTATATAAAACCAGTCATAAATTTAAGATATCACATTAAGCATGATATAAAATCTCCCTAAAAGATATTTAATCAGTTTTTCAGGATATCAAAAAGAATATCTTAACCAATTGTTAAGGCTTGAAACTATCTATTTAAGAACTGTATAAGTTTGGGCGTATTAATATTTTTTAAATTTTTTTACTAAAAATCTCTTCAGAAGCAAGTTGACGATATATAGATTGCTTAGAGCAAGACAAATTCATAAAAACACTTGCTTGTTTGCAGAGCTCATATACATTCTAGATTAAAATGGCCCTAGTATAATCTATAACAATCACCTTCTGTATGCTAGACATAATACAAGATCTGTCCAGAAATATCCAGCCATTTAATATTAACGAGAAAAGAAATAGCCGAACTAGGGCAATGGCTCCTTAGTCTGCTTCAAAGTACTCCCCTTGGAACCTCTCACACTTATCCCAGCATCTGCAAAGTCCTCTTTCAGGATCACCATCAGCTGTCTCATTGTGTTTTCTTTAATCTAATCTCATCTCATCCACAGCCTGAAATCTGTTTGGGAAAAGCCAGAAATTGCAGGGAGTTAAATCTTGACAGAGAGGGGGGGATGCTAACAGACCTGGGTGATGCAATGTTTTGAAAAAAAAAACCTTGAAGAATTGGCATGTTCAGTCATTGTGAATGTAACAGTCACACAGTACACAAGCTCACTCAATGGCATCTCATTGCCAATTAAGTAACCCCATGAGAGAGTAACTGTTCACACATATGTGTACAATCTCCTGATTGTGTTGGATATTTAGGCAGCCTTGATGGAGGTCACAGATTTGACCCCCACAAGTGTTGAAAGTTATAAAGATATCGACGAAAACTGCAAGGTGTCAGGAACCGGAAGACTGACCGGGTGTTGAAAAGTCATAAACAGGATACTGACCCAGATTGCAGATGGCGGGCTGGAAAATCCGTTTGGGCGTTCGAACCTGATAAAAGCAACTCAGAGGCCCTCGGAAAAGCAGAGACACAGAGCGCCCTCGGAGAGGCAGAGCAGCTGGGCCTGTTGGGAACAGTCTGTCGGCTCCATTATCTCTCTCCAACTCTTCATTCTCCACCACTGAACGATGTGTCTGATGGAATAAAAATATATCATCATGTTTTTTTCCTCCCGCAGACCCGTGGCTATACAACAATTGGCTGTGCAACCAGTTCTCAAGATATTCAAATTGGCTGGATACTTTTCTCACGGACCTTGTATTTCCTCATCCACTTGTTTGAGAAACTTTTTAAATCATATGCTTGTAAAATTTATGCTTTATATGCTTAATATATATTATTAGAAATAATCACTTTTGTGCACTTCTTTATCCTGAAAAAGTCATATTCTTTTTATTGTTTTTCCCTCCACAGGCATTTCATTTGAACATTCCTTTTGAGAGGCCAAGATTCCTCAGCAAGTCTTTTGTTGGATTTGTGGTGTTTAACAGTTTCATTTATCTTCTCTTTGGTGCTCGATTCTTCCTGACGGGGATCTTTAATGAACACCATGATGTGGTAAGCTGCGTTTTTTTTATCTATATTATGGTTTAGAAGTGAAAATATATAGATTTTTTTTTCTTTCAATGCAAAGAATCTTGATTAGCAAAAAATGTATAAAACATTTAAATCATTACAAGAACTGATAGAAAAGTTAAATATGCGGTTATACTTTTTGTACCATTCCTCAGTCTAGGGGAGATAACTCCTTTTGTCAAATAAAGATATTTTTCCACACCCATTTAAAGCTTTGAAAATCTAAGGTAATGTTTTTATGCACAGAAGATTTTAGATTTTTATTATTATTTATTATATGTATGTATATTTATATTATTTACTTTATCCATACCCTTTTAGTGCTTTCAATGACTTATTATAAATCATTGCTTTTTTATTATTTTTAACTGACCTGAGTATTACGATAAAAAAGAATTCCCATGTTTTTTTTGTTTTTTTGTAAATTGAAAAAGATTTTTCAAAACAAATCAAAGACACAGTGTACGGAAGGTGGTCCCAATGTTGTGATGTTCTGTGGCCTCGCACACTCAATGTTGAAACGGCACACAAATAAAAACAATTTAACAATTTATTTAATTCAAGGCAATAACAATATAATTTATGTATTTACTTCTGTTTTTCTTTCATTAGTTTTCTTATTTCTTTTTATTTTTGTGCCATTTTTGGCATTGAGTGGATGAGGGTGTGGAACTTTACAATTTACAATCGGGGCCACCTTCCCTACATTGTGCCAAATTAAAAATAAAGGAAAAAAACAAAATTAAATTAGAATTCTAGAAAAAGAATTAAAATCAAAATTGAACGGGAAAGCTCTAAGTATGTTTAAAATTGAAAAGAATAAGGAAGTTTATTTAATGAAAATTTTTTGTATTTTTTTTTTTTAACACTTGGGAAAACCACTGTCCCATAATCACCTTACCGCCCAGAAAGTAGTAACAATAAAAAGCTGTTACACCAATTGTTAACTTTTATGGGGACCAGTCATTGTGGTATACTTTAACGGGCTTCCATATGGCATTAATTTCCATATTTCCAAATGGTGTTATTTGTCCTGTATGGTATTATCAGAAATAAGCCAAGAGTAGGAATTGATATCATATAGCAGCCAGTAATTTTTTTAAAAATCTCACAGAATTTAGCATATGATAAATGAGGGGAATTCTGGGTTTTTTTTCTTAATATTTCTTGCTGAAATAAGAGGGATCTTATGTTCCATCAAATATGGTAAAAAAACATCTATGATATCCCATAATGCAACATGGCTCACAAACCAATACTCAAGACACAACATCAACAAAAATTAATTGAATATTAATGGCAACTTATCTCAGTCTCAGCAAAAATTATTATACTCTAGTTTAAAATCTGTTTAAAAAATGTTTTTTGTTGCCCTTAACAGTGGTAAAGTAGCAAAATTGTTAGTTAACGTCCTTTGGTGCTGAACATGTTAAAATATACCATGACTGAACCAATGTTCTTTTGGCCACCAGACTAATACTCTGTTGCTGAGTGATTTCCATCAGTGACTTTCACAATTCCCAAACTGTATTTTGATTTCCATATTGAGAAGATAGAATGCAAGTTTGTTCCCAAGCACAGTTTTTGTGTTTATTCAGTGAAGCAGGAAATGGTGATTATTAGAAACTGTCAACATAGGTTTCTTCAGTTTTCAAGTTAGTCCGGTTGGCTATGTATCACATGTACAGGCTGCACCAATGGAGCTAGAGGGCTGAAAATTAAATAGTATACTCCTTATTATGTCAAGAAAAAACTTCTTTTCTTTCTCGTTTTTGAAAATTCTCCCCCTAAATAGGTTTTAGTGGGAGATTCAATTTTCAATGTAAGTTTATGCTAAATTGGTCATTTAGTTTGTGCCATGCTTGTTTTTTGAAAATTCAGACTTTTTTTAGTGATCACTGCCTAACAAAATGCGAGAGAAGTAACTTGTTCATTGATCACCCCTTTTTCCAATTTTTTAATTGATCACCCCCAACACGGCATGCAGCCAAAAGACATTGGTCATGTGATGGTTTCTATTGAGCGACTAACCAGACCTGTCTCTATTATAATGATCTGATTTCTGTATGTCTTTTTGTATATTTGTTACCATAACACAGCAAAAACATTGTGAGATTTTTGATAGCACAATACCGTTAAAATGCTCTATGTCCAAGTCACTACTTAGTAATAATAGTGTGGGGTCTGCATTCATGCTAACCCCGATAATCTATATTATAATGATCTGATTTATCAAAGATAAATAACTCTAAATATATTAAATGCTAATTATACAGTAGTTTCCCTTATTTATTTAGTTGCAAATAATTATAATAAAAATTTTATGAATAGGAAGTGACTTAACATTGAGCTTAATGCCTGTCAAAGGCAGGCTTTTAAGCAAGTAATAATAAATATTTAATATAACCTGATTACCCTATGCATAAACTTCTTTTTTTTTTTTTTCCAGGACTTGGTCAACAAAATCTTTGATGCTTTATTTGCATTCTTGATGTTCCTTGTAGTTATCTTCTTTCTCATTTATGGTGTGGAGGTTTACTTCAAGGTAAGTTCATTACATATTTAACAAAGGAAAATATTGCATGAAAAAGTGGAAGGAGTAAAAAAATGATAAAAGCTGTTATGTTGGGCTCACACTAAATACAAGGGAGATAAATACCTAGAATTATCTCCCTTGTCGCCGTCTAATTCATGACTGAATTGAGTTTCTGGTCATGCACCGTGCTAGAAGAAATAACGAGGGCACACACGTGGAGAAAGGACCCAGTCATTTTTATTTCTCCGGGTGCAAGCCGTGAAAACAACGTTCTTGTCTTCAACCTTGTTCCTTTGTTCATCTTCCTTTTCAGTGAGCCTCCCATGAGCTGGGAGACACTACAAAAGCTAATTCATACGAACATCTGAAGTAAGATTTTCTTTTCAATATAAACTCTAATTGAACCGTTTAAGGCAGTGAACTTATAAATTTCTTCAAAGTAGTAATCAATCACAAGTTTTATTTATTGCACATAAAATAAAAACTGGCATAAATTACATATAAATTCAATTAAAATTCACTGCTTTGAATGTAGATTTAATTAATGTTTATTATATGAAGATAACATTTTATTCTTTATTACAACAAAAGAATCTAAGCTACAAACTTGGAATGAGTAAAAGTGAGACATTGACTGTGTGTCTGAAAAACAGCCAATTAACAAAAACCCTGGCTTGAATAAAAACAGAAATAGTACCCACAAAAATTGGAATTTCTCCACCACTGCTGTAAGCTTTCTAATCACCACCACCACAACAGACCAGTGTAAACACTGTTGCTGGGTTTAGGTTATTCATGTGTTCTAACATATATATATATGTATCTATCTGGACTTCGCTCAGCCCTAACTATTTATAGTAGAAACTTGCAATTTTGTAGGGAAAAGGTTTTTGTTTTTTTAAAGATTCCCAGCCCAAATAATTTTTTTTCTCTTTTTTTTTTTTTTTCGTGTGGGGTTAATTTGCAATGTAATTTTATGCTAAATGGGTCCCTTACTTTGTGTCTAGTAGCTTTCATGCTTGTTTTTTTTTCAAAATTCAAACTTTTTAGTGAGAGAAGTAACTGATTCATTGATCACCACTTTTTCCAATTCATTTCATATTTATGGTATTTTTGATCACTGACTAACAGCGATCTGCTGATCATCACTCTACACTGATCAGTTTACACTATTGGATTGTGCATATGTCATTCTCCCCAAGCCAAACATCTTTTTAATATAAACATCAATAATATGCCTATAAATTGGGATATAATATCTAATCAACACCCTTAGTGAAATTTAAAGTTCAGTGGGAGTGTCATAAACCCAATGGACTGGGTGGTGATTCATTATTTCCCTTAGTCTTTATTATTATCATTTTTCTGGTTCAAGATTCAATCTCTGTTGTATAAGTGCTTTTGGATGGTTGTCCTCATCTCGGTTCATCTTTCGAACACGACATTTCAGCCATTGTACCCAACGGCCTTCTTCAGGTGGATGTTGTAAGTGATGTTTCGGAAGGCTGAAGTGGAAGGTTGACTCCATCGAAAAAAGGCATAAAAAATTGTCAACAACATTGCTTTGACCTAGGAATTGCTTCCACCCGAAATTAGACAGCAGAATGGGGACATTCCGTCCTCATGCTTCAACGGTGAAGAAAGCTGTAGGGTACAACGGCCAAAACGTTGTTCAAAAGATGAACCGAGAAAACACTTATACATAATGCCCTGATAAGAAAATGCTGGCTTCATCTATCTGCAGCAAAACCAGAGGACTCATCCATAAACTACAAATTCAGACCTCCACTGGTGTTAGAAAAAAGTGTTGCATACCCTTTTACACTGTTCTGCCGACATGGGTCATCTCGTCGTTAGTTGCTCACTTGCGGGAGGAAATGCTGAACTTGGATAGAAAGGAAGGACTCGAAAGCTGGTTGTAAAAATGTGGCCATATTTTTATTTCTTAAGATACATTTTGTCGGCTGGAGAATGAAGCGTGGGAGAGAGATAAGGGTGCTGAGAGACCGTTCCCAACAGGGGAACTTGGTCTTATGCCTTTCCAGCCCTAGGCGGTCTGCCTGGGTCTCTGTCCTCTGCTTGGGTCCTGAGTTTTCTCTATCTCTTCTGTATCCTCTTCGGCTCTGAGCTTTATAAGGTTTCGAACGCCCATGCTGGTGTCACCTACGCATTTCCTAAGGTGACCGGGTCACCTCCACTTCCACACAGGTTTTTGGCCTGGAAATGACCTTCTTGTGGTAGTATATCATAACAAAAGTTCGGCAAGAGTAGCAAACACATGGATCAGCCTAAGTGAAAAGATGGTCACACTGAGAATATCAATATCTTTTAAAATGATCTTTATTCTGATATCGGACATACCAAATTTAACTACCATTTTTCTTGTTTGTTTAAACCCAGCCCAACTACACTGAAGCTGGCTTAATGACACAATTAACTGCTGTCAAAAAAAGACTATTTCAAGTATATATTCAAGTATATAGAACTAAAGTTTAATACATTAGATATCAAAATATTAAAAGTTAAGGTTATGTGCACTTTTGAAATGAACTTTTAGTTCAGAATTGTATTTTTCTATCACATTTTTTATAGGCTGGTTCATATTTTTCTCTTTTGGGTGGTTTCTTCTTGAATAAATGTTTGCAATTTGTTTTTTTTCTTTTTCTGAAATGGTGAGCTTACAAGTGGCCATATTGATGGGTAGGATTCTTGAATAACATTTGGCGACTAAATTTAAATATGCTAAATTGGTTTAAAATCATTTGTCCAATGAGTATTGTTCAAACCAACAAACATAAACAAATTATAGGAGACACTGGAGATGAATTGTCCTATCATTTGTCCAATGAGTATTGTTCAAACCAACAAACATAAACAAATTAGAGACATTGGAGATGAATTTTGCTATCGACTAATTTACCTCACAACAAATTGGCCGGTGATGAATTGTCCAAGCACCATATTTTTGACTCAGATTCAATGTCTCCTTTTTCCCTTGGAAAAGTCAAAATCAGACTGAAATCAGCTGTGACCAGTGGCGGACTTAAGTTTGGACTTTCTTGGATGGTAGTATATTTATTGGTAGATATGTTTGCTTAAAAAAGATTTATTTTGCTTGCTTACAGAAGCGTGTTTTATCATTTTAATTTTTTTTATGGGATTATTCGTTGATCGAATCATAGTATTATTCGTTGATCGAGTCATAATATTATTCGTCCATTGAGTCATAGTACTAAGTCAGTGGCATAGCAAGTGTACTCAGCGCCGTGAGGCAGTATGCGCAATCTCCTAGGGGAGGGCATAATTACAAATTAACAGGCCTTTTGGGCCAGAGGAAATTTTGCGCCCCTTCAAACCTGCGTCCAGGGGTGACTGCCCCCTCTCCTCCCCTCTTGCTAGACCTCAGATCCAAATAAAAAACCTCAGTTATTTGAACTAATTACATGCAATGCCATATGTCTATCTCAAATCTGTAAGTCAGCATTTTCAGTTATTCCTTTTATGTACACCACTCCACAAGCTTATTTTTTTTTAACTATATAAAGTAGACATCTGAAAACTGATATTTAAGGCCGATACTTTTTTCGACATCTTATATTCCATTTTCAATATTCAAAAGGAAGTGTTTCATATAAAATTCTATTTATAAAATAGAATGTATACTGTTGTATTTTGTAACTGAATTTATTTTATATCGTGATATTAATAATACCACATTTGTTTTGCTAAAAATATTATGCAAATAATTTAACAATTGTAAGTAACTAGGTTGTGTTTATAGTGTTTTATATTTGCATACAGGGTGTATTTATAGCAATAGCACTGGGTTGTAATGATGGTGTTTTAGACTGGCATACATTCATACTGGTTGTATTTATTGTGATATTGACCAGCATACATTAGTAAAAAGTAAAGCGTCTGTCTCTTAAGAGATAACTCCCAATGGAGTATACACCTGGTAACGAAGACCCGTTTTCTGTTGCATGCCTCAGCTTAGTGATCCTTGCAAGTTTCAAGTCTGGTCGAGACTAGGACTTTATTCCTACAAGTTTTTATGACCACCTCCTTGGCAGGATACAAGTCTACCGAAGGGATATCTCCATCCTAATCATATAGCTTAGAGTGTACTCAATTAGCTGCTGAGTGCACAGGGAAATTTTGTCCTAATTATGAGTTTTCCTCACTCTTCGCTCATACCGGGAATCGAACCCAGGACCTTTTGAATATGTGCGGCAGATGTGCTAACCATTACACCATCCGAGCAGACAGCATACATTAGTAATAGGGTATATTTATAGAGTTTCAAACTGGCATACCTTAGTACAGTTGTATTTATGGTGATATTATCTGGCATAGCTTAGCATTATGGTGTAATTTTAGTGATAGCACTAGTTCTGATTACAGTGTTTTAGACTGGCGTCCCTTAGCAATGTTATTGTGTTAGGCTGGCATCAGGGCCGGATTATACTATAAGGCTGAGTAGGCTTAACGGGCTCAGAAAAATTCTAGGATATTCATATTTTTCTTACTTTTATTTTTGACAGGACCATAGCCGGATTAGCCTATAAGCAAACTATGCTACAGCGTGGGGCCCAAAATAAATAGCAATTTAGAAATTTATCACTACTACTACAGGGAAAATGAATTAAACAATAAAACTGTCAAAATAAGAACATTCCCTGATGTGAAGTCTGAGCGCTCACTATAATTGTTAGGACATTTTTATTAAGTTTTAAGATATTATTAACAAATATCTCTTTAAAAAATGGAATGAATATATTACATATTAACACATAACAACCACTTTATTCACACGATTGACAAATCGCATTACTTAAAATTATACACAAAACGGGGGTTCAAGATGGGGTGGGGGGGCACATATTGCTAATAGCCTAGGGGCCCTGATATAGGTTAATCTGGCCCTGGTTTGCAGTTTTATAATATGTTTTGCATTTTTTTATGTTTTCTAGGTACGAGGAGCATTTGCTCAGTCGCAACGCATTGTTAATCAACGGCAGCTCCACTTGTCCAGACTCGGACTTGTCATTCAGGCCATGCTCCAGTTTATCACAGCACTCTTCCTTCTTTCAGATGTCCTGAAAGAGTTCTGGAGAGACAAGTAAGTTCAATTAAATACCCTGGCAATCTATATACATTTATTCTACAAAAATCTTAAATTATTGAATTTAATTAAATATTAGAGACGGGAATAACATTGGATATATTTTTTAATATATATTTATTTATAATTAAATGAATAAATTGAAATGAAAAATCTTACTTTTCTGTCTTCTTTTTCTTCAAGAT
>VCCN01001624.1:40522-56315 GCA_006491835.1 Architeuthis dux
AAAAAAAGAAAACTGAGAGTAGAGGCGATAAAAGAAGATATTGAGGGGGAAAGAAAGGATTGGAGGAATAGAAAGAAAGAAAATAGAAAGAAAGATAAAAAGAAAGAAACAAAGATGTTGAAGAGAAAGAAAGAGAGTAACACACAAATAAACAAAGACGGGCACATACATGTAGCAATATTGCCAGATGCATGCAAGGTGTTTTTGCATGAATGTGAGGTGTTTTTCCATATCTATTCGTCGCAGAGAAATATACTCGGCCTTAGCAACAGATATTTTAAGTAGGTGTAAATGGGAAATGATCATATAATTGGGTTGGACAGGACAAAGAAAAGATCTCAATAAATAGCAGGCGCTTCGGCCAGCCATGGATTCGGTGAGATATATGAGAGACGCCACGCTAGACGGATATACAAAGGGATAGAGAGAAGGCGAAGTCAACATAGTCATACAACCAGTCAGGGGAGAAAGAAGAGATGAAGAGTTGTGAGCAAAGATTGTTGCAGAATACCAGCCGACAGTGGGCGGAGAGGTTGAACAAGACAAAAGAGAAAGAAAGTGCGAAGACGTGTTATTTCTTGTGGAATCTGGGCGGAGGATTGTCATCCAGGAAATTAAGTTTTGAAATATGCAAGTGTTTTCGCAGCTGTCACATGTCATAGCAAACAAGAAAAGTATATCACATACAAGACGCGAAGAAAATAAACAAAGCGTTTATTTTTCTACATGTTCTTGTTCTGTACCAAAACCATGTACAGTGAGTGCAAAAGTATCCGATGCATTTAAAATATTGTTTTTAACATACTTATACCCTTCAAAATTGACACAATTTGGACCAACGGTTTTTTTTTGTACATAACTTTTTAATGTTCAATCTTGTTTCAATATGTTTTGTCTTTTTTTAATCTTTGGTCCAAATTCTGTCAATTTTGAAGCTGCACAAGGGTGTTAAAATGAACTTTTCGAAATGTATCGTATGCTTTTGCACTCGTACATTCTTCCCACGCAGCACCTTTTCGTCGCAACGCGCTGGAATCTTAAGAAGGTGTCATGCAGCAAGCCACTGCATCACGACAACAGTGTGGGTATATCTTTTGTCAACAGATGTTTATACTTTTCGTCTGCAGATGACTATTTCGTCAACATATGCGTCTTTCGGCAATATGTGTGCACGTTCACTGCACGGTTCTTCGTTTCGTCCCCCTCTCTTTCGCCCCACCCCTTTCCCCTCTTTTCTCTCACCGGTTTCGTTACCTGCCCTTGAACACCTGGTCTCTCCCAAGAGAGAAGGAGGCCGGCTTCTGTTTGCTTGTCAAGTAGGAAAACATCCCTGATTCCTTTGTAGAAACAGACGTTGGAAGCAAAGTTGCTTGGTCATTTATTTCGGTTTTCGTTTGTGCCTTTCTACAAACTTATTTTTTATAATCACCCTGATAATAATTAGATAATAATGGCCGCTTCGTGCCTTTTCAGACATTTGCAAGGTCGCCTTCATAATAAATTGTGTTCGGCTCAGTGAAGTTTCTCTCCCGTTTCGAAGTTTTTATTCTCTTATTATACAAAAATAAGACTGGGCTGGAAAGGTTACCCTCTGGGAACTGTGCACACAACTTGACCATACAAATCAATGGTATATGCACCTACAAGATCTTAGAGAATAAAATGTATTGTTTACCGAGACGGAAGAAAGCTTTCTTGTGTTTACTTTTCAAGTAGGAGGATATCCCTGATTCATTGGTAGAAACAGACGATGTTTGTCGTCTGCTATGAGTTCTTATCAACATTTAAGTGCCTTGCAGGGAATGAAACGAAATATATTTTTAATATTTCGCTCGACTATTATATAAAATACTAGCAGAGTACCCATAAAAAAATGAGGGGATTATTTACGCATGGATAAATTATACACATATATATATTTTAGCATAAATGTATTTATTGCAAACAAAATGTAGATTGTATTTTTTTTTAAAAACTTTAATAACATTGAAGAGAGAAGATCTGTAAATCTGGGTCAAGTTGTCGAGAGAAATGGATTTGTGCTTTTTATTTTTTATAATTTCTTGAGCTGCTCACGTGGTGGCATTTGGGGATGGGGAGTAGAGTCTAAGACAGTGGGGCATTGGGTGGAGAATATCGGAAGGCAGGGGTGGTGTTCGTCTTCCTTCTTCCTTTTCTCTTTCTTTTAGATTTTTCGAAAAAAATGCATAAAATCATTCTCCTCTTTCCCCTTGACTGAACAGACAAATGAACCAAAAATCAAAAAATATGATTTAGGCTTTTATATAAGAAGATCAATTTGAAAGGACATTTCGAAAACGTACCGAAATTCACAAGCGTAGTATCAAACGTACTGAAAGGTGGTCGAAAGTACCAGTTTGGTATGAAAGTACCAATTCGGTACGTAAGTACCAAAAGAAACAGCCCTGTCTGCAAGTGATTCGATACTTATGAATCGAAGCAAAGTGAGATGATCACTGGATTCGGTTTCCACCATAATTACCTCTAAGCTGTGCGCGTATGTACACAAACATTCTTTTTGCAACCAGCGCACAAAGAAAATTAATGCGGGCATAAATGTTTAGTTAATTAAATTAATTTAGTAATTAATAATTATAATTAAAAAGTATAAGTATAATAATAATATCTTATAATTATACTTATTGAAAGATTTAATGGAGCGACAAAAGAATTAGTTCAAAGTATAAAATAAAATCTTAACTAAATACGTTACTTTGTAGAATGCAATTGTAGAATAATGCCGGTTGAACATTTACGGGGCTGAAAATTCTGTGGGGGGAAATAAAACATTTTGGTCTATACCGGAGAAAGTGCTCTCCCACGTGACTGGATAGACGACAAAATTCATTATTTTCAATTGAAAATATGGGTTCGTTTTATTCTCGTTGATAGCTTCGATTTTGGGCCGGTTCGCGGATCACTTGGGGTATTGAATTCTGTTTCGGTTAAAATTCTAACGACTCTCTGTTCCTAGTTGCTTTGCCGTGGGTGACCAACTAGCGTGATGATAGTAGTTCAAATCAGATTTCTTCCTCCTTTTGCTCCCTCACCCTGACGGGATAAGTAGCCAAGTCCCCTAGCGTTCTGACCAGTCGCTGTTTGGTATCGGACTGCGTGTTGAACTGATTCTCTGGCCAACTTGAAATCACGGTGCACCATTAAAAAATAATCTGGTTGGTCGAACGCATTTTCTTTGTTCTGGCCGTTTGACCTATTTTCTAGTCGATATGGCGATTTGGGACAAGTGCCAATACCATCACCCCAAGTTCAAGTCTTCCAATAAGCGAACACACGAACACACATCCAGAGTGTATTTCATTACACAATCGTACTTGTATTATATTAAAACATGACAATACAGTTTTATTAGCCATGAGAGATGAGAGGATGTGCCAAAATTATCTTGAAACAATTTCAAGTTTACATTTGCACAAGCATTCAGTGCCAACATACGTTTGTCACAGGAAGAAAATGTGCACATCAAAGGATTTTTACGCATACTGACTACTAAGAATCAGAGGGAACATTGGTTTTCGCTTGTTCCTTTCAACAAACACATTTACTGTTGGAAAATGTGTGCACTTCCCAAGTTATAATCAGCTGTGATCAGTTAGCGTCTGTTGGTCAGATAATTTCGACGGAAACACTGGCTGGTTAATGTCACTTAATTGGTAAAGACATCCAGAATGGCGCACGCAAATTTCGCGTGTGTGGATCTCACATCTCAATTGGCACGCGGCGTCAAAGACAGCCACTCTTTTTGCCGCATCACTTAATTGAAACTGATACGAGTTTACGTGTGGTCATTATCTCAAGTGGATATTAAGTGGCTCAGAGCAGAGTTAGTCGCAGCCATAGAGTGTGCTCACACAGCAGTCACCCATTATTCGCCCGGAAGAGCAAGCGTCCAATTTTCTATCTCCGTGGTGCACAATTCCCAAACTCCGTTTTCTTCGCTGTTTCCCCTTACATTTACCTAAACGTTGCATCTAACCTTCCGTACGTCACGGTACCCTGCGTCCTTTGAAGCTTGTCAGAAGAGAATAAATTAATAGGAACTATTTTCTATACCCGCGGTGTTTTCTCATCGCCTCGTCAATTTTCGCTTTACCACAATCACGCAACACAGTTTTATTTTATTTTAAAGCGGCAGCTCACATCAAAATGTCGACTAAATGCATTAGCCAGACAAGCGCGGATTTCAACCCGATGTGGATTCCACTTCTCAACAAATCTAAACCCGACAAGACCAAAGACACAGAATTACCCGGGCCATGTGCTATAAGGGCTACCCCCCCCCCCTTAAACATAATTTCTGTTTAACCCATCACACTGGGATTTTACACCTGAAGAAGGCCGAAGAATGGATCGGCCGAAACGTCTTGTTTACAACACAAATAACAAGAAGGAGTTCAATCGTCCGAAGAACCATTTGAATATCAATGACCCTTCTCAAAACTATAGAAAAGAACCATTTGAATAGTAATGACACTTCTCAAAACTACAGAAAAGAACCATTTGAATATTAATGGCCCTTCTCAAAACTATAGAAAATATCAACACAGTTTTAGCTATGACACTTTTCTTCGAAACTACAACCTAACACCAAGGAAAAAGTCTTCGAAGGAACTTACAAACCAGCATTACATTCGCTTGTTCCTTTATACAATTCGCCCTGTGAACACTGACTATTACATCATAATTGGCCGCTTCGTAATTGTTCGGCCATTTGCAAAGTTGAATCATTCGAATGAATACTTTCATAATACATTTTGTTCTGCTCAATCCCGACATCTTTAGATTTTCATGTCTCTTATAATCGAATTATTAGTGAATCTTCAAGTGGGAAATGATCTTAAAAATGTATATCTGGTCTTATATATACCCTGATTTTCTTTTCTGTTAGTTTCCTACACCAGCGTTCTTGAATTTATTATTTGGAATGTGAATTAATATAACATGTAATTAACTTAGTAAGTTAGATGTAATTAACTTATGTAAGATAGATGTTATACGTGTATTTAAAAGAAGTTGTTCTTTGGAAATATATACATATATATATATATGGGGGGGTATACAGTACCTGTCATAAGTATTTGAACAAACACCCATTTTGCTTATGATCGCTTGGTTTTGAGAATAAAAACCAGGAACATTACGCAAGAAGAACCATTTTT
The DNA here is from genome assembly GCA_006491835.1 of Architeuthis dux. NCBI lineage: Eukaryota > Metazoa > Mollusca > Cephalopoda > Oegopsida > Architeuthidae > Architeuthis > Architeuthis dux. Next base: position 45,721 of record VCCN01001624.1, read on the forward strand.
TGCAATCAACACAGCAAGGCATGGTTCTTCTTGCCTAATGTTCCTGGTTTTTATTCTCAAACCCGAGCGATTAGAAGTAAAATGGCTGTTTGTTCAAATACTTATGACAAGTATTTAATTACTGTTGTTAATGTTTTCTTTGGTTGTAATATTATTACATTTTAAATTGTATTATTTTGTGTTTACTAGGAGTGTGAATCTATAATATATATAATTAAATTATATGTGTGTGAGATATTATGTTAAAACAAACAATGTTACTTAGTGTAATTTGTGTAAACTTTAGTAATTTACGATTTTTATATATTAGTCGTTAAAATTATCGTCTGGTTTTTTGTTATAAAACTATTTTAATAAGAAATGTCTGTTTGTTTCCTCACTTTGCTACCAGTTTATTTCTTTTATTTAAAAGAAGTTCTTCATTAGTAAATTCGATAATGAGTAATCTATTTAATCTTTCTTCCAAATATAAGTAGTATTTTTGTGGTGTGTTTTTACAATCCAGATTGTTATTCCTACCCATGTATATAATCCCATCGAGTCTTGTGACGGACTAAGCTTTGCCACATGCCCAGAGCCATTCGATGTTTATCGAGGATAAATAATCCTAGCATTGCCCGTTAACAACTGTGGGGGTGCTTGTCGTTGAGTAAGGGTTAGCAAGCTGGTCTTATTGATCATTGCTACCGAGTAGTGAGTTCGATTCTCACTCGGTGCCCCATACTTCTGATCTAGGATCAAAATTAAGCTACGCTTAGTAAATAACAACTGTGTACTTGAGGCTGATCTTGAGAAAGTCAATTTCATCTCGGCACAGAACTCTTTTATCTATACGACAATCGTAAGATCTTCAAGTCGTGTCACCATCAATAATTAGATGACACTTCTGTCTTGAAGAGAGTTGCGATAACAGATACTATCGGGCTTTACAAAGCACAGTTACGCAATTTTTGTCTGTAAATAACACTCGATCACATACACTACTACTCGTGATGTTTTGCTATGAAAGAGAAAAGTGTTTACTCCCTTTCAACCATTATCAATATGACTAATAAGGGATTGATAACTGACCATAGTGAATGGTAGAAGTAGTATGAGTAAAATCTGAATAGAAAATATTGTAACAGATATAAAGACAGGTCTGCTGAGGATTCCATAAACATGGAGCCTCCTCAATATTCACCTGACATGTCTCCTAACTCGGTAGCAATGATCAACAAGACCAGCTTGCTAACCTTTACCCCACGACAAGCCCTCCACCCATCAAGTGCACACAACCGGCAATGCTAGGATTATTTATCCTCTATAAACATCGAATGGCTCTGGGGACGTTGCAAAGCTTAATCCGACACAAGGCGCAATGGGATGATATACATGGGTAGGAATTACAATCCGGATTGTAAAAACACACCACAAAAATACTACTTATATTTGAAAGAAAGATTAAATATTATCGAATTTACTAATGAAGAATTTCTTTTAAATAAAAGAAATGAACTGGTGGCAAAGTGCAGAAACAAACAGACAATTTTATTAAAATTATTTGTATACAAAAAACTAGACGATAATTTTAACGACTAATATATAATAATCGTAAATTACTAAAATTTACACAAATTACACTAAGTAACATTGTTTGTTTTAACATAATATCTCACACACATGTAATTTAGTTATATATATTATAGATTCACACTCCTAGTAAACACAAAATAATAACATTTAAAATGTAATAATATTACAAACAAAAAACAACACTAACAACCGTAATACAACATTATTAAGCCATAAGTAGTGTCTTTACTGAATTTGTGACCACTTAACGTGAATAATCTTTATAGAGATGGTATATTATCATTAGAGGATCATTGGTTTATCCTTTCAAATGGATCATATTTGGATGGAATATTTAACGTTTCTTAAATATATTTATAATCTCCTTCATTTTACTATTCAAAAAACGACATTTCATTTTTAACAACCTCAATAGAAAGCGTCACTTGACCAACGTCTTTTGGCAGCATGCAGTGTTGGGGGTGATCAATTCAAACATTGGAAAAGGGCTGATCAATGAATAAATTACTTCTCTCGCCTAACGGTGATCACTAAACAAGTCTGAATTAAAAAACCAAAATAATAGCGATCACTGCCGAAAACAAACTACGGGACCAATTTATCATGAATTTACATTGTAAATTGAACCCCCTACTAATGTAGCACAATGGCCATCTGTACTTCTTCTTTTTGTTTCCGCATATGCAGGTTAATTTCTGGGCCGGTCTGCGGATTTCATCGAGGTACGGAAATTCTGTTGGATTTCGTTTTCTAAAAGAGTTGGTCACTTTTCAGAGTTATTACTACGAAAATCAAGGGTTTTCTGCCTCTTCCACTAAGCCGGGTGGGAGAAGCCCTTTCGTCTCTGACCTGTCGCTCCGGATTCAAATCTCCAACTGGTAACTGCTTCTAACCGGCTCTCACCCCCACCCCCTCAGCGCTGGCGGGCAGTGACGCTGCTAACCGCTTCAGGTCTCGACCCCCAACTGCTTGCTAACCGTTTCAATCTCACCCCTTATAACTGCTACTGGTCTACGATCCCTCCTATTTTGTTTTAATTAGTTGTATAATATCCTTCACTCTAGTCTCCTCTCTGATCCATGTTGATCTTTTTCTATCTCTTAGAGTTATCCATAGCATTGCTCTTTCCATAGCTCTCTGTGCTATTCTGAGTTGGTTTTCAGCTCGTTTGGTTAATTTCCATGTTTCGCAATTCCTAACGAACAACTTCTTTTAAATAAAAGAAATGAACTGGTGGCAAAGTGCAGACACAGCCAGACATCTTTATTAAAATATTTTGAAACACTAGACGATCATTTTAACGACTAATATATAAAAATCGTAAATTACGAAGATTTGCACAAATTACACTAAGTAACATTTATGTTAACATAATACTCACACACATATAATTTAATTATATATATTATGGATTCACACTCCTAGTAAACCCTAAGTAATAAAATATGAATAAGTCATGGCTGGTATTATGCAGCCGTTGTATACTTTACGCTTTAGACACATTGGCAAGGAGCTCTTCAGAATGTCTCTATTCATACCAAATGCTTTCCAACTAATCGCTATGCGTCGTTTTATTTCACAGCCATGGTCTTTCTCTAGTTGTATTACCTGTGCTAGGTAGATGTATTCATCAACCTCCTCGAATTCCATCTTTAAGAAATACGACGCTCGTAAGATGTTCAAATTGTGCCGATTTACAAATTCCGAAACGCATTTTCCTTTGAAAAAAAACCTTTTTACATTTCCGGCCTCAAGCTGGGAAAGTTCCGAAGACCTTTTTTGATTTCGCCGTCATCCACCATCTTTCTTTTATCCCGTCCAATCGATGACGTGAAAATGACAGGATCAAAGGGATCGAATCCAGCAGAGGGTACAGGAATCGATTGTACGAGCCGCAAGAATTTCGTCACATCTCGCGGTATTTTGCGAGATTTAGACACAGCTTGAAAAAAAATGAACCTTTGATGTAAAAATATCAATTCTCTATAGGTCTGACTATTCATAAGTTTTATTTCCAGTTCACATAGATAACATGTTTGTCGCCCGCACACATACATACACACACACACACATTCACACACACACACACAAACACACATACACTCACACACACAAACATACATACACACATACTCTCACACACACACATACTCACACACAGTCACACACACAAACACACTCACATACACTTACACGCACAAACACACATGAAGTACTGGAAAGCGACACTTTGATCCTAGGCAGGGCGCACAGATACTCTGATCCTAGAAGTGCCGATCCATACATAAATAATCCCGTCATTTATTACGGTTACTCTGCTAGTTTTCATAATAAAGAATATTTGTTTGGATAATGTTGAGAAAAACCTTTCTGTCTTTAATAGCAGTTTATTCTAAATATTCAAATCTGATTTTCCCCCGCCAAAGCATTGTTTGCATCGTCGAGAGGCTCAGTTGTAAACATCAATTAATGCATCTCTTGTAGAGATGCAATAATTCTTTTAGATTGCCGTCTATAATATCACTTACATGGTCTGCTTCTCTCGGGCCCTTCAATTCAAGTGAAATGTCCCGCCGATATTTCTTTGTCCGCTGACCACGTGATTTTACCCACATTAGTAGGATCGTCCACAAATTCTAGCCGAACACTTTTATCAAGAGGAATATCTTTACAAGAAGACCAATATATATCATATATTAATTAAAACTTCAAGTAGATTTAAATTCGAAGGTTCGTCGGTTGTTTACCATGGCAATACGCAGTTTCGGAGATATATATATATATATAGTTCAGGCTCAAGTGAAGATCCTAGAAGACAAAGTGGTACAATATACGACCATGTATCTGGATGTCCCGAGGAGACTCAACCATTCCTCTCAGAACTATTGAAATCCTAATACAAAAAGGAAGATGAAAACTTCACACTAATCCTAGAAAAGAAGAAACGATGGTGGACAAATCTTCCTGAACATGAAAGAGAGACTCAGAAAAAGGAAGAAAGACGAAAACAACTCAAACAGGAACATAATCAAATTCCCACAACCAAATAACAGATCTACTACCCACGGACCTACTACCCACGGACCTACTACCCACAGAACTATTATCCCCGGACCAACCATCAACTTCTCAACCTGAACAACTCGAACAAACCCGTAGAGGGCCAAACGCAATATAGAAATGACAGACAATAGAACGATAACCGACAACATACCAGACAAGGTAAATACAACTACCCCAACACAACACACACACAAATCAAAACAGGAACTACAAAGCAAGAACGTACAATGACAAACAGTATTATAGAGATACATGCCATACACTATACATCGGCCGACACTTCCGAAACAGAAAACTCCTATACACAACAAATTCCTAGAAAAAAAGAACTATTTTTTAGAGAACGCAAATCAGGTAAGAGAATTAACCTAAGTGATCAAAAACCTAACATAATTAACCTGTCATCATACAATCTAAACAATGATCAAATAACTGTACTTAATTCTGTCCAACCCCAAAAAGAGACCTTAAAGAATTCGAAATTTAGATTAAGAGAAATGTTCCTGGACTCCGACAACAGGGAAGACTCCCTAGTAAAGAACAAAGCTAAATTATGTCCTCACAAAGGAAGAAATAAAGACCTAGACACCTACTACGAAAAACTATGGAATCTAGAGTTAGAAGAAAATTCAAATGTACGTAATAATCTCTCATCCAAACAGAAACAGGCCTTGAAAGATATCCAATACAATAAGAATATCATCATAAAGAAAGCCGATAAAGGGAGTGCGGTAATCATCATGGACAGAGAATAATAATCGAAATAAAATCCAAGAAATGCTAAACGATCGATCTAACTATCAACCAATAGATGAAAACAGATAAAAAAAAGAGTATCTCAAATTCAAAAGTTCTGCTCCAAATATGATAAAAACTTAATAAAAAAGGAAAAAGTCTACTTAGTTAATTCTGATTCCAAAACCAGCAATATTTTCGGTCTACCCAAAATCCATAAGTCAGAAGAAGTTAAAAATGCAATTAAGACACGTAAGAAACTCTTCCTCGTATAAATTAGCGCAGTCTTACTCAAAACTTGAAAACCAGTCGCTCTTTTTTTTCTGTATAAAATAAATATAAAAATAAGTAACCAATCAAATCCTGTCTTGTGCTTGATGACGTCATTCCCCGAAAACCTACTGGGTGGCGGATATCCACCCAAGTCAAAAGTACTTACTAAGAAACCTACTAAGATTCTCCCTACGCCAAATCCAGGACTAAATAGTAAAGATTTAGAACCAATGGTTTCTCAGAAGCAGCTGGTCCCTGCCAGGGTTTGCTCTCTGCCCCCTAATCTTAGTGTGCCATCTAACGCCACCCAGGGGTTTCTTTTGATAAACTCAAGAGGGTTAGGAAATTGGTTTTCCTCAACGAATTATGAAATGCTTCAAAGTTTGCCTTGTGTTTTGTTGCAAAACGAATATCGGATGTTGTCGCCATAGCTCGGATGATTCAGAACAATTAGAAAAAAGGTACCAATCAAACCAATCAAATTGGTAAATGTATCGTCTGTTGCCTCTGCAAAGTCGCCATTGTGATCTTTCTAAGACTGATTAACCATATTTTACGCATATTTACGTATCTATCATTGGAACAGCTGTGTTTTCTTCTTTTCCGTCGAAAGATATTTTGCCGTCTGATCGTTGAGCTGATATGGTGGCAGGAGATGCTTCAGCTGAAATAAATAAAAAAAGAAAGAAGCGGTTAGGGAGTACCTCGCTATAAGGTGATGGTTTGCGAGCAAGTCTATTAGACCTACTGTTGCTAGGGCTGACAGACCTAGTTGATGTGATGTTTTGCCAAAAAAAAACTTGACGAGATGTGAAGAGTCATGCTCGGTCATGCGGTGAATTCAACGTTCACTAAGTATACAAGTCGCCGCGCATGATAAGTGCCCAACGCACCATTTTTAGAGCTACAATGCTCATTTAAAAAATTATTTTGATGCTTGAACACTATATGAGTCATAATGCAGGGTGTTCAAACTTCAAAATAAACAATAATGAACATTAGTTCTAAAAATTAAAAAAATACTAACTTTTTAAAAATGGTTTTAAAATCCGTGCGCGGCCACTCATATGTCTAAGACGAAATAAAACGACGCATAACGATAGATTGGAAAGCATTTGGTATGAAGAGAGACATTCTGAAGAGCACCTTGCCAATGTGCCTAAAGTGTAAGGTATATAACGACTGCATAATACCAGCCATGGCTTATTGATGCGAAACATGGAAACTAACCAAATGAGCTGAAAACCAACTCAGAATAGCACAGAGAGCCATGGAAAGAGCAATGCTAGGGATAACTCTAAGAGATAGAAAAAGATCAACATGGATCAGAGAGAGGACTAGAGTGAAGCCTATTATACAATTAATTAAGCAGAAAAAATGGAGATGGGCTGGTCACCTAGCAAGAAGAGGTTACAATAGATGGGGGGAAAGACTAACCGATTGGTGCCCATGGGATAGTAAAGAAGTAGGAAAAGACCAGACACAAGATGGAGGGACGAGATAGAAAAGTTTTCCGGTAGGACGTGGCAGAGGTTAACACAATCTAGGTCGTCATGGAAGGAGATGGGAAAGACCTTTGTCCAGCAGTGGACTTATAACGGCTGATGATGATGATGTTAAAAACGAAGAATGTTTGTTTCTGACTATGCACCCTACAAGCTGAAAATTCGACCGCAGGATGAACATAGGATAGGTGGCGATGAGCTCTGGTGAACTCTAACGGTAAATATTGGGTCAGGTCAACTTTGGCATTTTCAAATCCAACGCAGACGGCTGCACCCAACAGGCTGCAAATCTGTGTACATGGGCAACTTAACCCCACGATGTCGCAGGGACTCACGGTGAAAGTAAGTTGAGATACTGTATTTGAGCGCCAACCCGAGACAGGAAAGAGAGATGTACCTTGGCTGCCTTTAGAAGCAACATTTGAAATCCCGGTCATTACCTCGGCTTATCTAAACATGCATAAACATTTTAACACATATTAGAAACAATAAATAATAAATAGGTCTGTTTAGTCACTCAATAGAAACCGTCAAGTGACCAACGACCAAAAGGGGGTGATCAATGGACAAGTTACTTCTCTCTGTGTTGGGCGGTGATCATTAGAAAAGTCCGAATTTCTTTTTTTTAAAGCGTGAACGCTGCCGGACACAAAGTGAGGGACCAATTCAGCAAAAACTTAAATAGCAAATTGAACCCCCACTAAAAACCTATTGGGGGTTGTTAAAAAAGAAACAACGTTTAATATTTAAACGTTTAATAAGGAGTAAATGTTTTAATTTCCAGCCTCTAGCTCCATTGGTTCGGTATGTACGCGTGAGACATACATACAAAGCCAGCCAGCCATACCAACTTTAAAACTGAAGAAACCTATGTTGATAGTTTTGGTGACAGTTTTGGTTGCCTTTTTCTAATTATACACAACGAAGAGATCAAAATCATTTGGCGTGAAGTTATAAATAACTCCAAGAATTAATACCCGGGGAGTACCCCTCCCTTTCACTTAAATCGTTGTTCAGGTCATTTATTGATGTCTCCAGTTGGTAAAGTACCTATAAGAAGGATTTTGCTGGTTCCTACCTGCGTTCGAATGTTACGCTTCCAGTAATAACACAAGGGGAGACTGGGTAGTTTAATAAGTGGGTAGGAAGTGAAAGAACAGAAAATAGAGTTAGGTAGTTTAATAAGAGGGTAGGAAAGAAGAGGGCAGATCTAAGACAAACTGATTACAGGGCAAACAGTCAATATCTAGTTTATAGATGTAAACATATAATCGGATTTCTCAACATCTTTTTGCTTTTTTTGCTGTTTTCGTCAAGATGTGTCTGGATCTTAGTAATAACCATTTTCTGATTTTTTGTGGTCAAGATTGTATGGGGAAATGCGTTTATTTGTCTCTGTATGTTGTTTACTCCAAGATTTACGCGATTTTCTATCTTCTCGGTGTCTGAGAGAGACAGACAGACAGACAGACAGAGACAGAGAGAGAGAAGTAAAAAAAAACATGACAGACCGAGTAACAGAATTTGGGACACGAGATGTGAGTTAGAGCCAGGATTATATGGAATTCATCCATGTTTATATAACATTTCGATACAAATATGGAAGGGCAACAAAGATTGGAAAGGAATACGAGAGTTAGCAGAAACAGGCTAAGCGGGAGAAAAGCCATCAACAAAATGTCATTGAGAACTTCTGGAGATATTGTTTAGATAAATAACTAGACACGAGTAAATACGTTTAGATAAATAAAGTATGTTTGATTTTTTTCTTCAGTTTACTTCCATAAACATTGCCGAAATCTTGCGTAAACTTACGTAACCATTGCTGGACTATCTTTGAAATAATACACTGTGGGAAAGGCCATTTTGATTGGCTAAAAGTGGATAGATCTGTCAAGAAATTGCTAAAATTGGGAAGATTTCATTTCCAGGTAACTGTATACGCGCCAAAAAGGTATAGTGAGGCTTCGAAGTATTCGATTACTTCCCTTGTGAGACTTCTTTGATATTTTAATGGTGATTTTCTTTCATTAAAGTTTTTTCGACTTGGTTAAAAACCATAAGAACTCAGACTCAGTTCTACTTGAAGGAACATTATGTGGGATTCTGGGTAGGCAAATTGACACACAGTTACGTCACTGCATCAAGATGTTCAGTATATGTCACTTAGTACACTTCATGAGTTAAAATCAAGGATAAAATATAATATTATATAATATACTGTGCAGATCAATTAAATTGTATGTAACACAGGTGTCACAGTGGGTTCTTATGGGTTAATGGAGGTAGATCTTTATCCATTGTTGTGTGTAATTTACTTCTGTCAACAAACTTTGGAGACATATGTATTCACCAGTGTCTGTCTGTCTCTCCGCCCGCCTGTCCTTCCGCCTGTCTGTCTGTCCACACGATATCTCCAAAGGTTCTACGGAAGAGAGGATTACATTTTGGGTCGGATCCAGGAATATTTCTACAGTTACCACCCCTGCATTGTAACTATTTGTCCTCAAAACATCTCTAAAAGTTCTCAATTAAATTTTCTGGAAGCGTGGGCCATCGGCTAAGGAAGGATTGATTACATTTTGGGTCGGATACAGGAATCTTTCTACAGTTCTACCTCCCCTGCATCGTAACTATTTGTTAATTGATTGTCATTCAGATTTTACCGACAACGGCGTTGGCAGAGGTATGCGCTATCTGATTGCACAAAGGAACAAATGAACTTCTGGTTACTTCAACCGTAACTCAGTTCAATGTCTGTCACTCACGGGCGACCTGTCCACAATGGCCACGATCTCTGCTCCCAGAACGAGGCTTATTCACAATTGCCCGTCTCACACCAAAGCGAGACTTGAAGGTCGAGACGAGACTTGGCACTCTGCCGAATAAGAAGTGGTGGGTAGTGACGTCATAGTAGCAGTGAGAGTACCCAACATCCAGACACGATCCCGAAGATGTGTTACCAATGAAAACAGAGTTTATTGGTACGACTACCTTTTATTTTGCGACGTTACATGCACATACATGCCAGAAGCACACGCGTACGCACGTATACACATGCACGCACAAACCACATACACACATGCCACATACGCACACGTACATACACACATACTACATACACATACTCACACCCGGGCCACATATGCACCTACATATACTTACGCACACCAGTGATGGAAATTGGGGTACGTGGGGGTACGGCGTATACCTATTTATTAATTTCGATTTTTTGTGTATGTTCAATGTCTACTAATGGAGTCATTGCCGTATACCTAGTTCTCAAAACCCATTTACATCACTGAGGCACACATAATTCATACGCACACATCACATGAGATCCACTCGCTTCGGAGTTACCATAGCCGAGGACTTTCCGAGGAAGTTCTGTCAAGCATTGCCCGGGATTCGTCGCGTGACCCTAGTCCAGCGAGCTCAGGATTC
>VCCN01001624.1:73399-87481 GCA_006491835.1 Architeuthis dux
TTCTTAATACTACAAGTTATCAAACATAAACAAACTCCCTGCTATTCCTTTTAGCTGCCAAGTTGTAACTTATCTCCCAGGTTTTTCTTGTAAAAGAGAATACAAAGCCTTCATTGCGTGTTTAAAATGGTTTTACTTTTATACAAATCAACTAATATCAACAACAGAATATCTAACAAATGTGTTAAAATAAAATCTCATTTTCACCTTTGAACGAGTATGCAATATCTTAAAACATGGACCTACACATAAGGACAGGACACCTTAGATTCCTATCTACTCTTTCGACCTGTTGCACTTTGTAAACATAATTTACCCTTGCCAGTTGGGGTTTCTTTCTTAGTTGTTGGGGGAATTGTCGAGGAGGAGAAATGTCTCTCTATTAGACGCAGAGGCTTTTCCTCAGATGGTCAATCTCTGTATGAACATGGTAATGGATTCGCAAGACAAGAAGTGTCATATTTCGGCCAGGTTTTTATACACAACAGAAGCTTTGTACAGGATGATACAATGTTGCCTATAAATAAGTACATCCCTACCACTATGTTACAGACAGTTAATTGTCTTCTAAACCAAACATAGCAGGATTTTATTATTTCTAGTGGAACATTACACAATCAAAACGGATATTATCAGGTATTATTCATGACCAAACTCTACAGAATTGAAACTCTGTTGCCAAACATATGAATATGTGGCCGTCCAAAGATTGGTATACACCTACGAAAAAATGTCTTTGGCAACAGAGTTTCAATGTTTGGTCATAAATCATACCTGATAATATCCGTTTTGATTGTGTAATGTTCCACTAGAAATAATAAAATTATTGATTTAGAAGACAATTAACTTTCTATTAAAAAGTGGTAGGGGTGTACTTATTTAACATGAGTAAAATACGTTAATAAAATACGTATTATCTCGTCTGTGTTACCGGACTAACGACGTCCGTGGCATTGGACTGACAACTTGCTAAGACGAGTTATCAGACCTGAGGCCGCGAACAGGTTAAGGGATGATTGTCCGAATCCTAGAGACGTGACCTGAATCTCCTCAGCCAATGACGCATCTCCTCAACCAGTCAGACGTTTTCGATGACAAGATGTATCGATCAGAATCTCAGGCAGACGCTCGACTCAACTCATCGCTTGTACTCTCTATGGAGATTCGTAACTGATAACTGAACATTGACCTCACCGATGTATCCGAGTAACAGAACCCTTCTCATAACTAATGCCCTAGATCTTGAATCCAATCTGCCCTTCAGCTTGCACATCGATCATCTTTAGCAAGTGGGTTTTTACGGGGTGGGGTTTCAAGCCCTATCCATACTTGTTTTGCTATTTGTATCCATGGGGTGGGGTTAATTCTACTCCTGGTTTTGAATTCAGAGTTGTCCTTTCCCTAAACGTGTTGCCTCTCACGGCTAGAGAGCCCAATCTAAACTGATAGTTTACCCATAGCTGGAGAGATAAGGGTTTGATTCATGCCTTTCCTAAGGGCATTGGTGCGAAGTGAATGCAAACAGCTCCGACCGGAATTTCTTCTGTGATATCCCTGCCTTGATTTCCTGGACAACATACAAACAAACAAACATGGGTGGATACATAACCTCTGTTCAACCTCGCTGGCAAAGATAAACAGTGTCCTAAGTAGAGCAGTACTTTTATTCCTGCCATTCCTTTCCATTTCTTAATCCTACTAGTTTTCAGTGTCCCTGCCATTTACTCCTCCACGTTTCATTAACGTTTGAGAACTAGTAGTATTAAGAAGTATCAGGGATGGTTTTTGCGTCGAAATATTTAATTAACATGTGGCAGGGATAATCTTTGTATCAAAATATCTCAATAACGTGTGGCAGGGTGTGGCATAGAGTGGCAGGAAGTGACAAGGATAACAAATACTACCGTTCTAAGTACAACAATGTATTTCTACAAAACGTATGTGTTATGATATACTGCCACGGGTGGTCATTTCCGGGCTAACACATGGGCGGAAGTGACCCTGGTGACCACAGCAAAAATGCACATGTGTGGGTGTGTGAAAACAAGAAATAACACAACAAGCGTTCAAACCCTCCCAAAAAGACACAGGCCGCCCGCTCGGAGACTCAGAACAGAGAGCAGAGGACAGATACAGAGGAGAGACAAGCAGCAGCAGCCGGGCCGGGCCAGAAGGCACGAGACCAAGTTCCCCTGTTGGGAACAGGCTCCCATTGTCTCTCTCCCACTCTTCACTCTCCACCACGACAATGTATCCTTATGAAATAAAAATATGTTCTCATATTTTTATACAGAAGTTTCGAGTCAAATTCAGGGATTTCATCCCACTTCTGGCAGTAGACCACGTATGTATCTGTAGCTGTTTTCTCTTAAAACCGCCCACACATTAAATAGACTAAACATTTGATTTTCGTCGTATCTGATGCACAATTGTTCACTTAGGTGTAACTCGTGATAGTGTGAATGGAACTGACTTGAGCAATTTGTATACCACAAAAAGAAGTTTTCTTTTCAAGGGAAGTAACTCGTCTGGTTGTAACTCACAGGAAAGTACGGCTTTGAATAAATTCTTTACAAGAGATAAGGCGATAATCTAGATAAATGAAGCACACCTAGAGCAAAAATCGTGGCTAAATGGTCTTTCGGGCAGAAGAAGAAGAAGAAGAAGAAGAAGAAGAAGAAGAAGAAGAAGAAGAAGAAGAAGAAGAAGAAGAAGAAGAAGAAGAATGATTCATTGTCCGAAGAGAACACCTTTTCCCCTCCAGCAAAACTCAAACTCTTGGGCGTTAATGGATGAGTTGCGTGTCAACCACGAAAAGACAGGAATGAATCGATAGCAGCCGACCAAGGTCAAGACAGTCTTGGTTTCAATCAATTGTGTGATTCATCATAGTGAACAGCGAAACTGGCTTGAGCAAGCTGAATTCTACGAAAAAGGATTTTCATTCTCAAGGGAAGCAACTCCTTTTACAAAGATGAGGCAATAAGTCAATAAACTTTGACTAATGAAGCACACCTACAACAAACATCAAGCTAAATGGCCTTCGGTGTGTGTATGTGTGTGTATGTGTGTGTATGTGTATGTGTATGTGTGTGTGTACAGTAGGATAAAGGTTATCCGACATAATGATGCTAGAAAAAGACAATGTGGAGACAATGTATCTGCATGGACCGAGGTTTCTGTCCTACCTACCCTCATTTCAAACAGAAACCTCGGTCCATGCAAACACATCATTTCTCTGATTTCCTTTTGAAAACGACTTTAATAAGTCGAAACATGTTAAGGTATTAAATAATATCTCGCAAATTATTCTGAGTCTCCACATCGTCTTTTCCTAGCATATATAACCTTTTTTTTCGCAAGAAATTTGTTGTGCTTTTAATCCGTTAGACGCTATCAATATTCCTAGAAGTTGTTGTTAGTTTTTAGAAAAAATGTTTTTTTAAGGGTTTACAAGGGACAAGAGGGGTCTGTTTGCAATGTAACTGTATGGTAAACTGGACCATTACTTTTAGTCCGTTGTATGGAAGTGAGGCTTTGAAAAATTCGGTTAATTCCCTTGTGATGCTTGTTTAGGTTTCTTTGATATTTTAATGACGATTTCTCTGTGCTTTCATTAAGGTTTTTTGGGTGGGAGGGCGCGCATGTGTCCACCTGGGAGTGTGCGCGTGAGGACGACTGTTAGAATCTAACGGATTAAAAGCATAACAAATTACCGGCGAAAAAACAATTGTTACTATTTTTGGTTCGACTTGATTAACGGATGTGGAACTTTACCTGAGTCTCTGCTCAATTGATCCCTTGGTTTGCGTCCGGCCGCATTCACACTGAAAATTCAGACTTTTTTAGCGATCACTGGCCAACAAAAGGCGTGAGAATTAACTTTATTCATTGATCGCCTCTTTTTCCAATGTCTTAATAGATAACCCCCTACAAGATCCAAGATTCTTTTTGATTGAGTGATTTTTAAAAAAATTATTTATATGCATTCACTCATGTTTTCTGTTTGTCCACGCAATATCTCCAAAAGTTCTCAATGACATTTTGTGGAAGGTCGGGTCATGGGCTAAGGAATAATTTATTTTGATGGCGGATCCAGGAATTCTTTACAGTTCCCCCCCCCTCGCCACTCCTGCATCGTGGCAATAGTTTTCAGTTAGTGTATGGTAGTAGTAGTAGTAGTAGTAGTAGTAGTAGTAGTAGTAGTAGTAGTAGTAGTAGTAGTGGTGACACAAATTACTTTCGCAGATTAAAGCAAGACCAAAAACAGTGGAGGAGTGTGTTTTTCGTTTCCGAGTTAGTAAGGAGTCTCTCCATGAACTAGGAAGTTCCTGTGGAAACAGGACACGAATTAGGAATCTAATTCTGCGTTCGGAATTTCTGTAATCTAATTACACATGCTGATATTCACACCATCGAGCCATTTGTAATACATTCGACAGCGTGGCCATTCGGGAAGTCAGCGGTCAGAGGGCAGAACCGGGCAGTGCCAGGTTTGCGTCAACATGAGTAAGAAATGTGACAGTCGGATTTCACTCGGGTCCTGCAAGTCGTACATTGAACAGACAATTTGATTGAACGAAAAAACCTCATCCCTCGCCCATCCTCTTATTCTCTCTGACCAAAGTTCTAAATAAAACTCTCTGCTACAAAGCTAAATACAGTTGTTCAAAGCGAGAAAGTCCGAGAAATAGAAAAGAAAACAATGTTCGTTTTGTCTGTTCTTCTGCTTATTCTTTCCTTTGTTGTCTGACTGTGGAATAGAAACAAACAAAAATGTATTTCTTGGGAGTTTAAAATAAGCCAGACTTCACCTACTTGAAACCATTTAGTAGATTCTATGTATTTGTAAAATCCAGGGTATATCTTACTTCTAAAATCCTGCCACCGATAGTATCACATAAGTCGAACTGCTGAATTTCTTTTAGTAAAAACCTTGTCTTATATGATAATTGGCTGTTTAGAGTCAATTCCCTTGAAGGCTTCAGGGTAGATGTAACAAGAACAATAGGGGAGTAACCGGTATGTAAAAATCACATTCCAAACCCTTGACCCTTTGTAAAGCGTCCATCTCTTAAGAGACCCGGTTTCTGTTGCCTGCGTCAGCTTAGTGACCCTTGCAAGTTTCAAGTCTGGTCGAGACCAGGACTTTATTTTTATGACCACACCCTTGGCAGGATGCAAGTCCATCGAAGGGATACCTCCACCCTAATCACACAGCTTAGAGTGTACTCAATTAGCTGATGGGTGCACAGGGAAATTTGTCTTAATGAAGAGTTTTCCACACTCTTTGCTCATACCGGGAATCGAACCCAAGACCATCTGCGTGTGAGGCAGACGTTTCAGTGGTAACCCAAATCTATGTGCCCCTGCTGGACACACCCGTTCACAAACAAAACTAATAAAGATGTTTGAGATGTATTTGGACGGTCCTACCACTAAGACAAGGATCACTGGCCTAACAAGAATTATGAATGTGAAGCAGTTTATCACATTGGTGTTCTAAAGGGAGAGAAGAAAAAAGAAAGAATTTATGAATTTCATGTTTTTCAAAAGGTTTTATAATATATTGATGTTTAACAAACTGGAATTTAATTACACATCGCATATTTGACAATTACTAGAATCTACTGACTACTGTCAGTGAAATAGGAAGATTGTGTTGCACCAGGTTTCTAAGTTGGGAAGGCGGACTTGCCTAATAAGTCAACATTCGAATTCCTGGCGTTTATATTGGCTTGAACACCAGCTAAAGATGCCGTAGACAAACAAGCAGCTCTCTCAGTCACTCAGCATGCTTTGCGTGCCTGTAGAAAAATTGTTTAGAATATAATCATCAGAGATTAGGCGTCTATAAAATGACGGGTACAGTTAAACGAAGACTTTTTATCTTGAATGTTAGTCCATTAAGCCTTTATCGGGCAAGTGATTATATATAATTACCCGTCAGCCACAAAGACAATATAATCCGCACCAATTCTGGTCTGCAAGCTTTGCAAAGTACACTTTTGAGGCATACCACACCCCATTAAATTAGCCTGTTTTTGGCACGCACAATAATATTTTTAAATCAACCTGGAGGTGTTATTTTGTTTGCCAATATCATTTTATTTTGTATCTATTATATTGAATGTTATTCCTTATTCTATGTTTTATTTAACTTTCCACTTTAATTATTATTTTTTTAATATTTTCCATTATTGGTCACTTTTTGGGCGAGGCACCATATATGATCATTTTATCAGAGGGGGTTTTGCACCCATAAACAAAAAAGTTTCAGAAAGCTTGCAACTGAAAATATCTTGTAATTCGGTTTAGTTTAACATACAAAAAAGGTTGTTTTGATATCTAAAATATTTTTAGGGCTGCCCTATAAAGGGTTAACTACGAAGCTGTGTTTAAGGAAATGCTTCTTGAACTATTAGGCTGTCCCACGTGAAATGGCCGTTTATGAAAGGATATATATGCTTGGTGACAGCCTAAAGTTGTTTTGCAAATCTGTACATTTTGAGCAAGACTTCGAACAGTTGTCCTTGTATCAGTTTCCACAACATCCCTTAAATTCACATCAACTGATTGGTGGCGTCCTCGGGGGTCATTATCCAGGCTCATTTCTCCGGAACGAAATTTGTGGAACCAACGTCGCGCTGTTCTTTCTGGACAAGTTCACATTCCAAATGCGAAATGGCGGTTCTTGAGATCTTGAACAGCATTTTTACCGAGTTTTAACTCTTACAAATACAATAGTCTGATTTCCTCTGGGGACAGCATTTGCAAGACTGAGGGATTATCTTATTAAAACTGATATGAAGAATTATAAGTTGAAAATCTAAAAGAAAACCAATGTTGTATAATTAGTTGAATATGTATAACTACATTTTATGCTTGAGAATTTGTCGAAATCAGAATCATAGAGACAAATGCCAAAAAACGGCAATTTCATGGGGGACAGCCTAATATTTCAGTGTCCTTCACCCCCAAGTGTTTATCACAGAATTTCATTCACCCCCAAGTGTTTATCACAGAATTTCATTCACCTCCAAGTGTTTATCACAGAATTTAATTCACCTCCAAGTGTTTATCAAAGAATCTCATTCACCTACAAGTGTGTATCACAGAATTTAATTCACCTCCAAGTGTTTATCAAAGAATCTCATTCACCTCCAAGTGTTTATCACAGAATTTAATTCACCTCCAAGTGTTTATCAAAGAATCTCATTCATCTCTAAGTGTTTATCACAGAATTTCATTCACCTGAGACCAAATTTCCTTATGTTTTGATCTTGTCATCTTATTCTTCTTTCTGTATAATTAGAAATCGTCAACCAAAACGGACAACATGGGGTTTTTTCCTCCGTTTTTAAGTTGGTCTGACTGACTGGCTATGTATGTATCACGCGTACAGGCCGCACCAATGAAGCTAGAGGGCTGAAAATGCAAACATTTACTCCTTATTATGTCTAGAAAAAAAGGTTTTTAGTGGGAGGTTCAATTTACAATGTAAGTTTATGCTGAATTGGTCCCAGTTTGTGCCCAGTTGCGTTCACGCTTGTTCTCTTGAAAATTCAGACTTGTTTAGTGATCAGTGCCCAATGCGAGAGAAGTAACTCATTCATTGATCACCCCTTTTTCTATTTATTTAATTGATCACCCCAACACGGCATGCTGACAAAAGACGTTGGTCACATAACGCTTTCTAATGAGTGACCAACCAGACCTGTTATATGTCGAATTCATTCTGAATCATGGACTGGTCCACCTTAAAATTGTATAAATGGAAGCAAATTTTGGAACTGCTCATTTGAAATAAGGATACCTTTGAAAAAATAGGAAATGTCCAACTCCACTAAAAGCAATAAGAGTTTACTGGCCACTTTATTGGTAATGGCTTTTTTCATCCACCCTTCATTCACCCCTTCATTCACTCCTTCATTCACCCCTGCATTTTCATTCAGCCTCAAAGTAATTCCATTCGCCCATGGGTAAATCTTAAGAGGCACTGGTTTAAGGAACTCTCCTCTGAGGTTCGTTAGTATTTTGCTTTACTCTCCCTCTTGGTCAATCAGTTTTCTTTTGAATGTCATTCGACCGGGAAAATGGCAGAATCCTTGAAGAAGAAAAAAGGGAAGGAATAGACCAATAGAGGAGAGAAAGGATGGAAGAAAGAAAGGAAGAAAGGAAGGAAGAAAGAAAGAGAGAAAAAGCTGAAAAGGAAAGGAAAAGAAAGTAGAAAGCAAAGAGAGTAGAAAGGAAAGAGGCAAACATTAAATGTAGACATTTGGACACAAAACAAACTTTCTGAAAGAAAAAAGAAAGGAAGTAAGGAAGAAAGAAAGAAATAAAGAAAGAAAGGAAGAAAGAAGGAGAGAAAAAAGCTGAAAAAGAAAGGAAAAGAAAGTAGAAAGGTAAGAGAATAGAAAGAAAAGAGGCAAACAAACTTTCTGAAAGAAAAAAGAAAGAAAGGAAGAAAGAAAGAAAGAAAGAAAGAAATGAAAATACAGGTCTGGTTAGACACGTAATAGAAACCGTCACGTGACCAACGTCTTTTGGCAACATGCTGTGTTGGGGGTGATCAATTAAAGAAAAATTGGTAAAAGGGGTGATCAATGAGTAAGTTACTTCTCCCGCCTTTTGTTGAGCAGTGACCACTAAAAACAAACGTGAATGCTGGCGGACACAGACTAGGTGTCCGATTTAGCATAAACTCACATTGGATATTGAACTCCCCACTATAAATCTATTTGGGGGTGAAAAACAAGCTTTTTCTTCTAGACATAATATATATATATAATACATAATATATAACTAATATAGGAGTACATGTTAAAATTGTCAACCCTCTAGATCCATTGGTGCGGCCTGTTCGTGTAATACATACATAGCCAGCCAGCCAGGTCAACTTAAAAACTGAAGAAACTTATGTTGACAGTTTTGGTGACAGTTTTTGTTGACGGTTTCTAATAAAGTACGAATGTAAAGAACGAAATAAACAATCTAAAGAAAGAGCAAAGAAATACAAAAAATAATATCTCAAATTTGAGTGCATCAAAAATAAAAGGAACGATTCTGTGAGGTTCGTTACTAGAATTCCGGTCAATCAAAGAATCAGTGCTGAATAAGAGTAAGTTTATCAAATGATTGAACGTCCTTGGCCAGAAAATGGCAGGATCCCTGGAAAAAAAGGAGATAAGAGAGACCAATTTGAAAGGTGAAAGAAACGTTGGAAGAGTTGTGTAACGAGGGATTGTTATCTTTGATCGGGGGTTTAACCTAATCAGGTTTCCATTGACTATTGATTGGAGATCCCAACATCTGAGCTGAAGATCGAAGTGGCCCTTTAATGTGATCGATAAACAAGAACAAGGGAAGAAAATGAAGGGAGCGAAGGGCGGGGGGGGTGGAGATAAGATGAAAGGGCATTAGGTATAAAAATCAAAGATGAAAAAAGAAATGTGCCGGGTGAAGACGCAAGTCGTAAGCACGATCCGTCCAACCTCGATTGCAAATGGCCGCCTGCTTATATAAGAACGCGCGATTCGACAAGGCCCATAACTCTCGCAATCTCTTTCCAGAATCTTACATGCAGAAAGAAAGAAACAAACAAACAAACAGAAGCAGAAAGAAAGAAGGAAAATGAAAAAAAAGTAGGAAGGAAAGAATATAGAGAAGGCAAACTTGAAATGTAGACACTTGAGCATGAAACAAACTCTCAAGAAAGAAAGAAATTAAAATAGAAAAGAAAGAAATTAAAATAGAAAAGAAAGAAATAAGTGATCAAAAATTATTGAAAGAAAGTTTACAGAAACACAGAAAGAAAGAAATTATAATAGAGGAGAGAGAAATAAGTGAAAACAAAAGAAACAAGGAAAAACGAAAAATCAAAACCTTCAAAAATGAAAATAAGAAAGAAAGAAAGAAATTAAAATAAGGGAGAAAGAAATAAGTGATCAAAAATGAATGAAAGAAAGAAATTAAAATAGAAGAGAAAGAAATAAATGATCAAAAATGAATGAAAGAAAGAAAGAAAGAAATTAAATTAGAAGAGAAAGAAATAAGTGATCAAAAATGAAAGAAAGAAAGAAATTAAAATAGAAGAGAAAGAAATAAATGATCAAAAATGAATGAAAGAAAGAAAGAAAGAAATTAAATTAGAAGAGAAAGAAATAAGTGATCAAAAAAGAAAGAAAGAACGTTTACAGAAACACAGAAAGAAAGAAATTATAACAGAGAAGAAAGAAACAAGTGAAAAAGAAAGAAACAAGGAAAAACGAAAAATCAAAACCTTCAAAAAATGAAAGTAAGAAATTATAATAGTGGAGAAAGGAATAGAGGATCCAAAATGAAGGAAGAAAGAAAGAAAAAGAAGCAACAAAAATGAATCAAAGGAATAGCAAAACAGAAATGATTGAAAAATAAATGAAACAATAAAGAAAGAATAAAAAGAATGAATGAAGCAATGAAGGAGAAAGGTAAAATCAAAGTACAAAAGGAAGGAAGGAGAAAGGTAAAACCAAAGTACAAAAGGAAGGAAGGAGAAAGGTAAAACCAAAGTACAACAGAAAGGAAGCAGAAAGGTAAAATCAAAGTACAAAAGAAAGGAAGGAGAAAGGTAAAACCAAAGTACAAAAGAAAGGAAGGAGAAAGGTAAAATCAAAACGATCAAAAACATTTCTATTTGCTAAAAGAAAAAGGAAAAGCAAAAAACAAAATGGCCGCTTAATCTGATAGGAAATAAGAATTCAGAGAAGATTAAATTCCGTTCGTATTTGGCAATTTTACATTCTAGGATTCCATTTCCCCTGATTCCAAACTCTAAAAACATATTTGCGAAAGAAGCCAATAAATTGTCAATTTATTTCCTTTATATATTTATATGTATGTACATATATATATATTGCACTGGAATTACATTGGAAATGTATCAATTGTTAATAATAACAGAGTAGATGTTTATATCATGCAAGTATTAAAGATTTTACAAGTTATCGAGTGTACTGACTGCTGGTGGGTTTAGAGGATTGTGTTGCGTCAAATTCCCAAATGGGGACAGTTGCCTGCTTTGAGTATTAGCGTCTGAAATCCTGGCTTTTATCTGGGCTCGAACCCTAGCTACAGGTGCAAGCACCTACAGGGTGGGTGAGAATTAATTCCCTATTAGAAATTATATGTCACTTCTGTAAATATTGCTCTATTTTCGTGGCTTCTTCATGTGGGGTGGGTGAAGGAGGTGTACCGCACCAAACCACACTCTCTGGAGCAACTGGAAGAGTGCATACGACATGTTATAGCCAATATACAACCAGCAAAGGTCTATCGGTGCAATACCGAAATGTTTACAGAATTTGGTGGACTACGTTAAATTTAATAAGCAGGCAAATTCTACCACTGTATGGTCCAAAGTAAAGCTAGTTTGACTACAATCGACCAAAAAATAATAAAGTTATTACCAATTTCAAATAGGGAGTTTCTTTTCAATCACCCTGAATATCAGAGCATAGAGGTTGATTGATAGATAGATAGATAGATACATACATACATACATACATATATACGAACGCACTGACATAAATTAGAAAGCACTCAGCGAGCACATACCTCTGCCAACGCCATTGTCGCTAAAAATTGAATGAAAATCAGTTCATATATAGGTACGGGGCAGAGGAGGTACATGTAAAAAGATTATTGGATCCGGCCCAACATTTATTCAATTATTCCTTAACCCGTGACCCACCCTTCCATAAAATGTCATTGAAATTCTTTAAGGACTTTTGGAGATATTGTGTGGGTAATCATGAGTGAATACATACATTCATGGAAAAATGAATATCTTTCAGTCGAGTACAGTTATGGATCCGCCCCAAAATTCAACTAATTCTTTCTTACCCTTGCACAAAATTTCATTTAATTCATTGAAAACTTTTGGGGAGATAACTGTAAGAAAATCTGGATCTGCCCTAAAAATTTAACCAATTCTTCCTTGGCCCAAGTCCCCTGTTCCACAAAATTTCATTGAAATTCATCGAGAACATTTGCAGATATCGTGCAGACAGACAGACAGACAGACAGACAGACGGACGGACTGACAGACACGAGTGAATACATATACCTCTTCGAACTTCGTAAGCGGCAATGAATAAATTCTGGCAACTTAAAATTATTACAAGGGAGAAAACTTCATATGTAAGAATTTATATTGAGTTACCCCCACTTAAAATTCAAATCTTGCCTTTGTATTCCGACCTCTTTTAGCTCTGCTACAGAATGATACAAAAATATATCTCAATCAGAAAAGAAATCCTGGATCCGCCCCAGATTTTGACCAATTCCAGCGTGCCCATGGCGCACACTTCCACAAAAGCTCATTGAAATTCATTGAGAACCTTTGGAAATATTATGTGAAGAGACATAACAAACGGATAGACAGACGGACTCAGAGACATACATTATATTGGCGGAAGTAAATACAGTATTGCCCATGAATAAATAGACCCCTACCACTTTTTAATAGAAACATAGCAGGATTGTGTTATTTCTAGTGGAACATTACACAATCAAAACGGGTATTATCAGGTATTATTTATGACCAAATCTACAGCATTGATTGTTGCCAAATATATTGTTTCGTAGTGTTGTACTCATCTTTGGACGGCAACATATTCAGATTTTGGTCATAAATAATACCTGATAATATCCGTTTTTATTGTGTAATGTTCCACTAGAAATAATAACATCCTGCTATGTTTGGTTTAGACGAAAATTAACTATAAAATAGTAGTAGAGGTGTATCTGTTCATGGGCGATACTGTAGATAGATAGATAGATAGATAGATAGATAGATAGATAGATAGATAGATAGATAGATAGATAGGTAGGTAGGTAGGTAGGTTAATTCAGATTGATACGGACTGACTTAGATATATAGTGACTGAGATAGATGTGAATAGAGAAAGATATACATAAACTGAAATACACGAATACCTTGAATAGTGCAGTTTCGATACTGTACATATGTATTGAGAACTTATGGGAAAAGTTATGTGAAGAGTCATACAGACAGACATATATCACTTCCAACTTTATTGGCAGGGGTAAATGAATATGTGTTGAGACAGACGGATTGATAGATTGAAACGGATTGACGAAGATTGACTGACATAGAAAGAAGCGAAAACTCAGAGAGACTAAATGAGCTCACCTTGACGAAAATCAGACAGGACTTCCTTTGTCGTCGTGGCTTCGGAACTACGCATGCGTAGCAAACGGTCGAACTAATCCAGAAACTGGTGCTGGTGTCAATATTCATTTGGTGAACGACTGAGACAGAACGGAAATAGCCACTGGTTGAAGGAGAATAAGAATTTCTTGAACTGTTCGTAACAGTCTCAAAGGATATTGGAATTTCAGATTGTTCTGCATTGCCCTGGGGGGAATTAGTCTGTGTCTACGTCAAGTTAATTGATGAGGTGAGGCTCTGTCTGCCTATGTGGCTTCGGTTATATGGATTTACCTTAGATTTAGCATCTATATGGAAACGGGAAAGCATTCAGCTAGCGCACACGCTGTACATTAACTAAAAATTGAATGAAATATAAAAACTTAATAACTTTAAATGTACATATATTGAGTTACTTCCCTTGCAATTGAAATTTAGCCGATTTAATTATTAATAGTTCATTTTTAACTACTTTTTTCCTGCAGAATATAAAAATATCTCTAATTTAAAAACAAATTCCTGGATCCTTTCCTGTAATCATTTCTTTCGTGGCCCATGGCCCATGGCCCACCCTTCCACAATTGAGAACTTTTGGAGATATCGTGCGGACAGATGGACAGATACGATTGAATGCATAAACCTTTTCCAACTCCGTTAGCAGAGATAAAACAAAACAACTCTATAGATGGCAATAAATGTACCGGGATGGATCTATAAATCCGTAGTCTGACACAGTTGATCTGAAATGTTCACTGTATAATGTTAGATCTATATGATCTATGGAAAGGTGTTTGGTTCACTGACAAGGAAGGAAATTATGTTGAAAATAAATATCTGTTAGGTAAAAAAAATACTTTTATCATTAGGCT
>VCCN01001624.1:200047-211066 GCA_006491835.1 Architeuthis dux
TTTTAACTAAGCCATCGTGAATTATTTAAAAATATTTTTATTTTTTTTAAATTACTGCTTAATTTTTCATATTTTTTGTTATTTTTTTGTTATTAATTATTATTTAATTGACAATATTCTTTTTACGGACGGCTGTAACTAAAGAGTCTAGCCAATCAAGTGACGGTCATTAGAAAGAACTCGAGTCGACCCCTTTTTCTTTCAATGCTTAAAGCCCCATGCATGTCGTCTGCTATTGTTAACATGGCCTGTTAATCACGTATCGATCTCCCAGGATTATACCAAGCACTACAGTTGAAAAAAGCTATATTTCATTGTTTTTTTTTATGCAGCATGTGACGATCTTTTACCACATTTCAGTTGAGTAACGATGAAACAAACTTTCGCAAATTAAATCATATCCATTGCGAATGTAAATTATTTTTAGTAGATTTTTTAATTACATAATTTCAATTTTGTTTAATTTTAAGAGCTGTCAACAATATGGCGGCACAATTATTGATTTATCAATTAAAAAGTCAACAATTATTTTAAAAGTTTAATTCTACGTTGTAATTAATGAAATTTTGGTTTTCTTTTTTTTGACAAGAATTTGGACTTTTCTCTTTCTAGCAAAAAAAGAAAAAACTTTGATGCATTTAAAAAAAAATTAATTACGTTTTAAAATAGCATGTCGAAGATTTTAAAAGTTTCGTGAGTCTGCTACAATGATGTCATGGAATTGAACTATGTATTGAATAATACCTTATTTCAACTCTTGGATCACATTTAATTTAAATATCTGGGGGGATTTCACAAAAGATTTCAAGTACCCATATTTTGTTTTGAAATCTAGATTTTTTTTTTTTATTTATTTTTTTTTACTGGATTTTTTATTTAAAATATGGAAATCTTAAATCTTAAAATCTGAGTATTTTGCAATCCTTTGTGAAATCATATCCTGAAATCATCATCTCATATTCAGGAGAGTACGTCTGGATAGACGACATTTTTTATGTGAAAATATCGATTTGGAATTTTCAAAAACTAAAAACATGCTCCGGGGTCCCATTAATAACCCCAGAAACTTTGGTGGCCATAGCTCTAGACGTTCTTGGAGTATTCGATGATAGACAGACAAATATTTTAATTATAGCAGGATTATTATTTGTACCCATTCTGTTTTGATACCAGCAGTAAATAGTCAGGTGTGGGGTGGCGTAACGGTTACCGACACAGAAATCGGAATCGGCGAACAGACATCATCGGAACGATAGGCAAACGAACACACACATTTCGATGATTATTCAAATCTTTCTCGGAGCCTTATTACAGTAAACTCTCGCTGTGACGACACTCGTTCTAATGGCACTATTTGATGACACACGCGTTCTAACGGTACGTTTGTGTTTACATTCTCGGAAGACTTTTGGGAGATTATACCTTTTCCTGAGCGAATTAAAAAGTTATTCGTTTTATTGCTGTATTTTTTTTATTTGCACGCCGTATTTTTAATCACCCGTTATAACGGCACTCCACTGCATAACTTACAAGTATGTTCTTCGGAGTTACTTTTATCTTTTTCGTTTTAAAATTGAAAGCATCAATCAAAACTGTCAACATCAACATAGGTTTCTTAAGTCTTCAAGTGGATCTGTCTGGCTATGTATGTGTCTCGCGTACATTCCGCACCAATGGAGCTAGAGGGCTGAAAATTTCAACATTTATTACTTATGTCTAAAAAAAGTTGTTTTTTGGGGTTTTTTTTTTAGAATTCCCCTCAAATAGTCTTTTTAGTAGGGGCTTCAATTTACAATGTAAGTTTATGCTAAACTGGTCTCTTAGTTTGTGTCCGGCAGTGTTCACGCTTGTTTTTATGAAGATTTGGACTTTTCTGTAGTGATCACCGCCCAACAAAAGGCGACTGAAGTAACTTATTCATTGATCACCTTTTTCAACAATTTGTTTAATTGATCACCCCCAACACGACATCTTGCCAAAAGACGTTGTTCACGTAACGTTTTCTATTGTGTGACTAACCAGACTTGTCTTTTTTCGTTTTAAAATTGCCTGAATGTTGTTTGTTTTGTTTTTTTTTTGGGGGGGGGGGGTTATACTTGTCACCTCCACGAATGTATTTCAGCTATATTATGTTGGGATTTCGAACTCAACCCAACCCTGTTTATGCTCATATATCAAGGAATATAAATGCGTCTTTACCAAAAAAAGGTACCATCTCATGCAAATCAATTCATTTTTTTGTGTTGATGCCGTGTTTGAATCTCAATTCTGGTGGTTGAACCTCGTAGCATAACGGTCAAAACCCCTGCCAGCGAAGTTCGGGGAGGTATATGTATTCACTTGTGTCAGTCTGTCCATCCGTCTGTGTGTCTGTCTGTCCGCACAATATCTCCAAAAGTTCTCAATGAATTTCAATGAGT
Organism: Architeuthis dux; assembly: GCA_006491835.1. Classification (NCBI taxonomy): domain Eukaryota; kingdom Metazoa; phylum Mollusca; class Cephalopoda; order Oegopsida; family Architeuthidae; genus Architeuthis; species Architeuthis dux. Next base: position 202,468 of record VCCN01001624.1, read on the forward strand.
TGGAAGGAGGTATATGTATTCACTTGTGTCTGTACATTCGTCTGTGTGTATCCACACAATATCTCCAAAGGTTCTCAATGATTTTCAATGGATTGGAAGCGGGTATATGTATTCACTCATGTCTGTCTCTGTCCACACAATATCTCCAAAGGTTTTCAATGAGTTGGAAGGGAGTATATGTATTCACTGGTGTCTCTCCATTCGTCTGTGTGTCTGTCTGTCCACACAATATTTCCAAAAGTTCTCAATGAATTTCAATGACATTTTATGGAAGGATTGATTAAACTTTGGGCGGATCGGTGAATCTTTTCAAAGTATATATATATGAACTGATTTTTATTCAGTTTTTAGTGACAATGGCGTTGGCAGAGGTATGCGCTCTCTGAGTGTATTATAGTTTCTGAGCAATCATCTCATGTCATCGATTTTTGTAAGTTTATCTTGGCAGAAGTGTAAGTATATTGTTACTTATGTATATAATTACATTTTGATCTTTCTTCCCCTGCCTTAATTGAATAAACATCTTCTTCTTCTTCGCTGATTGTTTTGTGTTTGCTTTGCCTTATCAAATATTCTTGTAGATAACAAATCATTATCCTATTATATATCAACAAACACTAAGGTTTCCATATAGTTTTATACAAAGAATAAATATCATCAAAGAATCCAATGATCTGCCGCTCAACTGTTGACATAAAAACCCGATCAATGATCTTGTCCAACAATGAATCTGAACTGCCTAAGCAAAGGAGAGCGCGTACCTCTGCCAAAGCCATTGTCACTAAAACCTGAATATAAACTTCTGAGTTACTTCTTCCTAAGACCGTGAACCACCCTTTCACTAAATGTCATTAAAATTCATTGAGAACTGTTGGAGATATTGTGTACACAGACACGAATGAATACTACCCACCTTCTCCATTTCCATCTCTGCATAAAACCCGATCAATGGATTTGTCTGACAATTTATCTGATCTGCTTTCCTTCGTAACGTCTTGATCATATCAGATTCAAGGTCTCCAACAGTAATGGATTTGGGGAACTAGGTATATGGTAAGGCTGGGTTTTGGGAACTAGGTATATGGTAAGGCTGGGTTTTGGGAAACTAGGTTTATGGTCGGGCTGGGTTTTGGGGGAACTAGGTATACGATAACAGTAGGTATATGCCATTACCCCGCGTAAACCCCCCACCACGCATTTCCATTCCTGGTCCCCGGATGGTTCTATCTTCCGATGGGAGTTTCTCGTTGGCCGGTTTTAGCATGTTCTAACCTAATCAAAAGATTGACCCTCAAACTGAGAACCATACAACGTGCACAGGAGAGAATCATGCACAATATCACATGGAGAGATCACAAGACAGCACAGTATATTAGAAAACAAACAGGGACCAGAGATATCATCATAAAAACTAAAATAAAAACATAAAAACTAAAATGGCAATGGGCCGGTCATGTTGCTACAATGTTAAACAACCGCTGGACATTACGACTCACAGCATGGGTCTCCAGAGATCATATCCGAAATTAAGGCCGGCAAAAAATAAGATGGCGTGACGAACTAGACAAGTTCAGAAAGTACTTGCTCCGCAGCGCCCACGATAGAGAGTTCTGGCGAATCTTGGGGAGGGTCTATGTCCAACGACAGATGCTAAAAGGCCGATGGTGATGAAACACTCTTTGTCCGAAGCTTCTACAACCAAGTTCGGGCGCCATATACGATTTTCCATTTTTTGTTCTATTACCGCTTCGTACTTTTCCTGATTTCCTCATATTTGGCACTGAGCCGCAGTAAGGCTCAGTAAATTTCAGGTATACAATATCTACACTCTTGTAGATTTATGTCCCTTGTGTTTGAAAAGCCTCTAGATTATGGAAAGTGCCGGATCTTCGCTATGCTTTTGTGCCATTGATAAATGATTTCTTTTTTTAAACCTGTTAAAAGAGTTGGCAAACAACTGGGTATAAATAAACCTTTTCTATGTTCTGTTTACAACTCAAGATGAGTGAAAAGAACTAAGCAAAGAGAACGTGATCGTTTCAACCCTACAAGGTATTCAGATTAGTCACCAGTCAAATATTTGTCATGTGGAACACAAGTATGCGTTGGCATTGCGCAAATAAATGTAAGTCGAATATAAACCATTCAGAAATGTGTGTTTTGTTGTTTCTTTTTTTATTTAAAGAATGATTTAAGCCCCTTTGTTGTAACTCTCCTCATTTAAAGTGCTGAATGTTGTAAGTGTCCACACGGGAGACGTTTGTAAATGGAATAAATATATTTTTTAAAAATGGCCGAACGGTTAGCAGCGTGGAAAATCGACTGTGCGAGCAGAGTTCAAACTCTGGCACTAATCCCCCTGGGTAAAATAGCGTATGGTGAAGTGAGTGACGCCACTTCGGGTGCTTGTCGCCTCTACGTCTGTTTCGCATATGGCAAACCTCGAAGAACTAGCCGAGACCGAGAAACCTGTCATATGAGAATCTCGGGCTGGGGCGGCTGATGCCGTAGCCTGCGTAAGGGCACTACTTTACTTTTGTGAAAAAGATGGAGCAAAGGAAACTGTTTCAAAAGTCATGAACACCAAAACTTGTTGCATCTGTTATTTATTGTTATTGACTTTAGTTCCTTCTATCTATTATATAAACGAACTAGCTCTTGTCACTGTGTCACCTTAAACATTGGTGCTGCTCAACCACATTTGGCATGCATATTCAATGGACCTAGGGGAATGTTTTAAAGTAAAAGGTTTTGAGAAATTTTATGGTTTTTAGATAGAAAATATCTTACAACACAAACGACAAGAAGGAATTCAATCGTCCGAAGAACCATTTGAATATTAATGACCCTTCTCAAAACTATAGAAACTATCATTAGCATTATAGTTACATTGTAAATAGAACATTTACAATGTAACTATAATGCTAATGATATTTTCTATAGTTTTGAGAAGGGTCATTAATATTCAAATGGTTCTTCGGACGATTGAATTCCTTCTTGTCGTTTGTGTGATCGGCCAAAACGTCGTGTTTACAACAAAAAGGAGTTCAATCCACCGAAGAACCATTTGAATATAATGCTAATGTTTAGCATTTTGAACAGAAAATATTATTTTCCGTTCAATATACATATATACTTATACCTACTAGCTGGAAACCGCCTGATAGGACGCGTTTCAGCTTGTTTTAAATAAAGTCATTGGGACCAACTGATTTTGATAACATTATCCGTGATTATAATAAACGACTTCCTCCGTAAAATGTCTTTGTAGAGAAATTTCCACTGCTATTTTCAGCATGTACACCTCTTCAAACATCGGTGTCTACGGCTCGAATTTCAAAAGATAGAAAGAACGAGATATTTTTATTTTTAAATATTCTTATTGCGTTCCACTAAACTTCAAAGGTTGCGGCAGACGAGACGACCCATCGGAACGAGATATAAATATTCAATCAATAAATCATCAAAGGTAATTAACATCGATTTGTGTTACTATATTTCAAAGCTTTCACCCCCAGAATCATCATTGATCAAAGTATTAAAATTTCTTTCAATTTTTGGAAAAGTTACGGCAGAGAAAATAATTTTTACCGTAATATCATTTCTAGATATTAAATTACTATAATTATTTTATTAATAAAAATGTAGATAATTATTAATTTCAGATTAATTTCCGGTTTTTTTAAAAGAAGCTCCGGATGCTGTAACTAGCAACGATCCCCATAATGAAAAGATCTAATTGAATTGAAAATCGGGTCGGAGACATTGAAGTCACCTTCATGTTAGTGCCATTGGGTATGACTAGGGCCTGTCCTAGGTACCGGCAGTCGACCAGGGCGCCAATTGCTAGAGAGCACCTGTTATGTGTCTGAGACAGTAGGACTCTCCAGATACCAATGGAAAAATGAATAAATTAATCAGAATAAAAGAAACACGCCACAGCAGCCATTAATCACAGTAGTATGTCCTGTAGCCCTGGCACAATTATACAAGAATCCCAAAAGAGCCCCAATTACAAAAATAAAATAAAAAATATTGTTTAAAAAATATGTATGGGACCCCCGGAGGTGTCCCAACCCCGACTTTGAGAAGCCGTTGTTTACAATACTTCATCCAATAAATAATGAAATATTACTGTCTTGCCTGCTAGAAAATAGGAAGGCGGTGCATGTGTGTATAGCCCTGCTGCTGCTGCTGCTGCTGCTGCTGCTTGATGAAATAGCGGTACTCGTGCCCAAAAATTGCTTCTTTTGGGGTTTTTTTCGCCAAAAAAGCATTTTTTCAGAATGTGTCTATTCATTCGCAATGCACAAGGTTCTACACCAAAAGGTATGTCCGGTATCGCTGACACAAGATTAAGAGAGTAAAAAAAAAAATCCATAAAGAAATTACGAAAATTTCCAAAAATCTTTTTTAAAATGTTTCGTAGTAATCATGCCAATTTGCAAGGTTCTCGGTGTGTCCGGCAGCATTGACAAAAGAATAGTTTTTTTTTTTAAGTCTAGTGGAGTACCCATGCCAATTTGCAAGGTTCTATGTCAAATGGCGTGTCCTGTAGCGTAGACACAAGATTTTTTTAAAAGTTTGACGAACCCCCTAAAATTACAAAATTTTCAAAAAAAAACAACAAACAAACGTTTTTAGAAGATGTCTAGTGGAGTACTCATACCAATTTGTTAGGTTCTATGGCAAATGGTGTGTCCGGTAGCGCTGACACAACGAAAACAACCGAGTGAAAAGGTAAGAATACCTAACCAGCATGTTTGTAGTTTGGTCTAAGTCGCTGATCGAAGCTACGGTGATTCAACAATCAAAATAAGATATTTTCTTTGTTTCAATTGTATCTGTTTTTCACTGTTCACTGGCTGGCTGATAGATATTTACTAATTCTAGCTTAGTCTGACACAAGGCTATAATATTGGGGTACCCAGAGGGCTGTGATCTCACTATACCGCCAGATTAGTTTGCTATTCAACGTTCTTTGGCAGACACCCTGGTTGGGTACATACGTTTTTATTTATTTATTTATTCATGTACTGTTAGAATCTTCACACCAGGGTCTTCATTACTGATTCAGGTGCGTAGCTGGGGGGAATAGGGGGCTATTTGAACTCCCGGGTCCCAAATGGAAGGGGGGCCCTAAAAGCTTTACAAATAATAGTTCATCTACTGCATTTCTACTGACATTATACAATAACAAGGATATATTTGTACATACATGAATTGCATAAATAGTAATTCAGCCTTTGGGGTTGTTTTGCACCCATTAAGTGATCGCGCATGTCCATTTATTGCTAATTTTCTTTTTTCATCAAATCTCATTAAATGTTGGAGGGGGCCCTTATGAAGCCAAGCCCCCTCGGGTCCCATATCTCTGGCTACGTTACTGTCTTGATTCCAGTTTTTTTTTTTGGCACGGTTTCAAGTGAGCCTACTATCATAGGTACTATCCTAACCTTCATATTCCACACCTTTTTCCAACACCTTTTCTCATCATTATTATCATTATTATTATTATTATCATCATTATTATTATCATTATTATTATTATTATTAGTAGTAGTAGTAGTAGTATTAGTGTTGCAGTATTAGTGATGCAGCTGGTGTTGTTGTTATCTACGAACTTATTTCGAGTCCCTTCATTGAAAGAGAGCTCAGATAACGAATAATGATTTCCTAAAATATCGTAAAGCAAAAACGCAAACCGGGTGCTGGTGGTGAAGATTGCAAATGAGGGTGAGATTGTCACCACGCCGTCAAGAAATTCAGCTGGGGTAGATGCAACGCATGCGTATCGCGGACCGTCGGGTGGCAGAAGGGTGTAGGGCGTGCTTGCGTGTGGGGGGTGGGGTCTGCGTGGGCGTTGCCTCAGATTCCCCTAATTTTATGGAACTCACTGTAGATTACCTCACTTGCACATTTGGCTTCGTGATCCGAGATGGAAAGAAACCGGAGGAGCACCCAGAGAGCGCATACATTTGTCGGCAACGTACGCTGAAGTCATTGAATGAGAATTTCAAAAACAAAGGAAAGAAATTTAATTGTACAAATATTGAGTTACTTCCCCTTGAAATTTAGCCTTTTCTATCAACTGTTAGTTTTTAACCTTTTTCCCGCAGAATAATAAATCGAAAACGAATTCCTGGATCCGCTCCAAAATTTAATCACTTCTTCTGTAATCCATGGCCCACCCCCTAGAAAATTTAATTGAAAACTTTTGGAGATATCGTGTGGTCAAACAGACGGACGGACAAACACGATTATACCTCTTCCAACTCCGTCGGCGGAGGTAAAATAGAAACGGGCAGTTCGAGGTCATTTGATGCGCTTCTTGGAAAACTTATCGCAGGAAAATTCGTCGCGGACAATTCGTCGCAGAGACAATTCGTCGCAAGGATTCATTTCTGGATCAGTGGCGGAACTAGTACAAAATGGACAGATGTGCCGCCATGACTTTAAAATATTATTATGATAAATCTTTATTCGTCTTAAAAATTTCCTCAATAGAATATTTTTCGCATGAAACATTTGATTTTTGTAAGGAATTATTTTTATGTTAAAAATAAAATGAGGTTTAATTCATTCTTATAATCATGGAAATTTGCTTAACCTCTTTGTCACGAAGTTTCTCACTGAAAATTGCGTTTGTCCCCCACCCCACCGGCGCCGCCGCCCAAACGATTGAGGGCTTTAGATATTTCACCCTATATGGTTAAAGACTATAATTACCAAAGAGTTCCATGATTTTGGAAGCAAAACGACGCATTCTTAGGACTGAACAAAAAGTAACGTTTAAAATTTTAAAGTACAGAAGGCTAAAACGGTTATAGTTATCGTAAGTTTTTTTTGTTTACAAAACTAAAACTAAGCAAAGGCGGATTGTTTAAGTAGTCGAAATTAGTATTCAATTTTATTTTTACATTCACTGCATTTATTTCGATGGGGCTCAATTTTGTTTTGTTGTTAATTTTTTTATTAGTATTTTCTTTCATCTAAAATTGTTATGCTTGCTTTTTATCGCAACTTACCTAGACCGTCAGTCTACGATAGTGAGTAAACAGCGCCGATCAGAAATAAAGAATTAGCTCGTGGCGACACTGGATCTCGCGCCCCCTTTACCTCTGGAAGCTACTAATGTAAGGTACTGCTTTACCGACTGAGCTACTAGACCCCTTACGGCTGGCAGAAGATCAATAACCTTAAACTCATCCTTTATACCAGGGGTAGGCAAACCTGTCTCGCCGACGTCCACATGGAACATCTATAAGGTCACGAGCGGGCCGCATTCGACAACAAACTAAATGTATTTTTGTAGTTTTTGTTAGGATAACACAATTTTAAATAAGATATTATTAAAAGACTTTAAAATAAGACTCAGTAATTCGTTATCGTACGTTTCGGTTTACAACATGGCCACACAATCTTAAATTCTATGCGAGAATGGCTGGGATCACACAAATTGACATCACTGTGCAAGAACGTTCGCGGGTAACACAAATAAGCTTTGCGGGCCGCATGTTGCCCGCGGGCCATAGTTTTCCCACCCCTGCTTTATACCTTTCCCAATAATTTGTTTTTACGTACACTAATTGTAGTAGAAGTAATATTATCTTGATTTATTTTTTTATTAAATGAAGCATAGTCAACCATTATTAATTTTTTAATCGTATTTCCTTTCGTCTTAATTTGTATAGTTGCTTTATGTCTACGGCTTTATGTCTACGGCAGCGAGCAAGCAACGCAGATCGGAAATCATTTTTTAAATGCTATAAAAAGCAATTGTATAAAATTGTAAGATGAAAGAAGATGGCAATAAAAAAATTGTTAATGGTTGTCAATGCTTCAATTAATTTTTAAAAATCAAGATAATATCAATGTATCGTTTGTATTTATTGATTTATAACGTTATTTGTAACTTTCTTTTGACTTATTTTATTTGTTAGTGAATCTGAATGCTTGCAATGAGCTTAAGAGCTTTGCATATTTTTTTATTTATTTCCGATCTGCGCGTTTACTCACTGTCGTTTTTTGAAGCAGGTAAAAAAATTAAGGGAAAAGGAAATACTAGTAAAAAAATTAATAATGGTTGGCAATGCTTCATCTAATAAAAAATAAATCGAGATAATATTACTACTACTATTTCAACTAGCGTACGTAAAAACAATAACAAATATGGCGCCGAACGATCGATGAAGGGTGAGTATATGGTTTTGTTTTGATCTTCTGCCAACCATAACAACTTTAGTAGCTCAGTCGGTAGAGTAGTATCGTTTCTCGAGGTAAAAAGGGACGCGATCTCTAGTCTCGCCTACGGGTTATTCTTTATTTCCAATCTACGTTGTTCCCTCACTGCTGTAGACTGACGGTCTGAGTAAGTTGCGATAAATTAAGATGAAAGGAAATACTAGTCAAATATGAATAATGGTTGACAAGGCTTCTTTTAATAAGTAATAAACCATTATATATATATAAGCTGAGGATCTTTCGAGTTAAATACACTAGTAATTTCAGTGTATCTTTTTCTAATAGCTGTTAAAATTACTTCTTCCTCTTCCTCATGTGTGTCGTTAGAAAAACCGGGAAACTGAACATAAGCATT
>VCCN01001624.1:218686-249953 GCA_006491835.1 Architeuthis dux
CTCTCGCCTTTTGTTGGGCAGTGATCACTAAAAAAAGAAAAGATCCGAATTTTCAAAAGAAAAGCATGAATTATGCCGGACTAAAAACTAAGGGACACATTTAGCATAAACTTACATTGCAAATGTTTAAATTTTCAACCTCTAGCTCCATTGGTGCGCAACACATACATAGATAGGCAGATAGCCAGACCCACTTAAAAATTGAAGAAACTTATGTTGACTAAAACAGTCAACATAAGTTTCTTCAATTGTTAAGTGGGTCTGGCTATCAGTGACAGTTTTGGTTGGCGATTTCTAATTTAGATAGATAACCAGCCAGAATCACTTAAAAACTGAAGAAACTTATGTTGACAGTTTTGGTGACAGTTTCCAATAATTCGTACCACTACCACGACGACAGTACTATCTCTGCCTTTTCCTGAGTGTTCGATGCTGTTGGGGTGGTGTGCGCTCTCTGGGTGCTTTCTTTTTATATTACATGTATTTGTATGTTTGCATCAAAAGTCTGGTGACTGTCATTGAGGATTGGTAGGATATGATCAATATGCTAGCTTTAAAATTAAGTCGTAATTAGGTTAGTCATTTAAATAAGTATAATTTCCGATAAGTCATTTTAGTTTTAATAAAATGTATGGCCTTGTTAAAATCTTCTCACGGTCAGAAAAAGGGATACACGATAGGTCATATGTGAATGTTCGGCGAAAGGAACTTGTGAGTTAGAATTTGTCTTAGAGGACGGACACTCAAAACACATTACTGAAATTGGCGTCAGAAAAGTCCGGGGAAAATGTATGAGAATTAACTCATGCTGCGTTTTCTTGATAAGATAAGCAGAGTCAAAAACACTATGGAGTTTCAAAGGCGATAGAGAGATAAGTAAATTAACAAAAGTGACCACAAGTGGACATAGGGATGACCTTTCGATCAAAAACAGATGTTTGGAAGAGGAAAGAAAGAAATACTGAGTAGGGACGAAGAGAGGCAAGCTAACTATGTAGACACCAGGCTTAAATAGAACCGTGACTTTGAGAACAGGGCAGTAAGGTCTCCTCGGCTTGGTTGCCTATTTACATCAAGGCAGCGCAACCGGTTCTCGAGATATTCAAAATGGCTGGATTCTTTTCGGATAGATCTCGTATACAGTAGTACGTCGGTCAGCGCCCTAGATACATTCCTAAAGAAAATGCAGTGCTAAATAAAACAGCGCTATATGGGGTCATTATAAAATAGCATGAATAGAGATTGTTCCACCCAAATATATGAAGTCGTTGTTGAGCCTCAACAGGATGGAATGGATTAGTTTTGTGTATCTTATCTGGTAGCTACTTTCTGGACCGATGAAATATCACTAGGTGTCGATGTATAACGCTACATAACACATTATTGTGTATGTGTAAGTGTGTGTGTGTGTTTATTCTCATTCACATGGTACATTAACCAAAGTGTACAGTATACAGTTATTTATGTATGTATATTATGTACGTGTGTATTCTCATACACATGGTTCATTAACCAAAGTATACAGTTATTTCGAAGACTGTCCATGATGCTGTCTTTTATCATTGTTTACACAATATTTTTGTTATTAATTATCAAAATTAATGATAAAAATATTGTATTGTTAAATCTCTTAAGATAATATTTGAAAATGAGCACTAAAAGTGATCAGCGCTAAACGGGTTAGCGCTTAGCGGGGTATTACTGTATTGGAGAAATAGTAGACATCTTGAATTGTGAGTTTCTTAGCAGATTTGACTGTTGAGGATCAGACTCTGGGAAAGAAGCAATCGATTTAAACTGGGAACTGACTTGTTTTCCAAGAGACACTCGGACGCCTTCAATCTGTTCCAAACACGAGATTTCCTTTCCGACTGTCAATAGCAACGTCTGAGAATGGAAAGGTGCAGATTTCACGTCTGAATTTGGCAGACAAGGTCAGTTGCATACCTAATGATTTGGGGGTGCTAGCCTCTAATTTGCAGACAAAGTGGCTGTGCCGGCCGAATAAGGGAAGAAATGTTGCCAGGCTAAAACTGTCTTTAAAAATGACTAAAATCGGCTCTATTGTATATATTTTACATATATTTATTTATTTATATTTATTATTTATATATATATTTATATCCGACAGAATATGATATTCCTTGAGAGCCACATTATATTCGTGCCTAAATACTGATAATGATCTAGCTACTTTTTGCCACTGTTAGCTATTTTTTAACCCTCAATGTTCTTCTGTCCAACTTGACCCATTTGGAGCACGGTTGACCGAGTTTGTCCGAATTTTGGAAAACTCTTGTCCGAGTTGGAGAAATACTAATTTGGCAACTCTGCCATCCACCATCAGGGATAGGGAGGGGGTCGTAAGTAAATTTATTGATCTGTTCCTTTTATTTATTTAATATACGATTTACTTTCTATCCTTTTATTTTCCACAACCAAATGAGATCAATTGAACTTAATTTCATTTGGTTACGGAAATTAAAATAGGACCAATTTGTAAGAAATCTGTATCGGAGGACTCGTACGTATTTTTGCACTCACGCACACCGGTCAGCAAGTGGAAAGCACTTGACAACAATTTTCCTTTGGAACAACCTATGTTTTTATTCGGACAACCAAGTTAATCTTTCCGAGTACAACTCTCTGATAAACAACTTTTCAGAACATGAAAAATCCGTACATGACTAGAACATGATACTCCTTGCAGACAAACAAGTCTGGCAAAATCATGTTTCTTGTCAGCTTACATTTCATATTGGATTCTTGACGATACACAGTTCAACACACCACCATTTCGACTCACACCTACCACTCACCTCTTACCACAAGAAAACCAACTATTCTTCAGTCAGATTTGTCGCCTTTGACAAATCAATGACTGTTCCACAGAGACGCGCCTCTCACCTCTGATTATGTACGTACGCATTCATACACACACACACACACACACACTCTCTCTCTTCCTTGACATCTTCAACAAACTAAGGACACTTACTAAGTAGTACACGAACTCTGCAGAGTATTTGTATTTCTTTATTCACATTGCAATTGTTACCATGTGCAAACTGTATCCATGCATGTATTTTTATTCCTTTTACTACTGCAAAAACAGGCAGAGAAATATCTCTCTTATGCGCATCGTTAACATTACCCTCTTTCTTTCTCTAGTCTCATCAGCACCTTAGCCTACTATCGGCAATACTGACCCGTAAGGCTGCTATAGCCAATATTATTACTGCTGCTACATACAGCTTCATCGTTAGAGATCACTACGCTACTCCGCCCTCATATTTGTTATTGTTTTCACAGTAACTTTCAATGAAGTCAGATATATTTAATAATTAGTTTTAATCCCATAAACTTTAGAACCTATTTAACAAATCTGCTAACGAATTTTGAAGAGTTAAATGATAATGTATTCACACGTTTCTAGGGTTTCCACCTTCAATGTGGAGAAATAAGGGACACCTTGTCAGCGGCCCCATGGCCGAGGATTCAAAAGAAACGGGTGATCTGCGGGTTCTCCCCCATGGGATTTTCAGTTTCAGGCACTTCATTTCCTGCAATCTGGTGAATTTTTATGCAACAATTTGTACTTTTTATGCTTCAATTTCAAAGTCGTCTGCTACTCTCAACATGAATGTAAATGAAATAAAGAGTCAATAAAATTAAAGTAACTCCCTAGACTCCCTTGATACTACAAAAACGTTGGAAAGACTTGTCTAGGGTGAATAATGAACGGGTAATGGGCATTTTTTTTTCTTTCATAAATGCACTCGACCATGTGATACATATGAGAAATTACTGCAAATGATGACGTCGTGAATTCTGGTCTGTAAAAATGCAAATAAAATATTTACCGCCTATTTTTGATGTTATCATCCAGAAATGTTGAGTAGAGGTCTTAAGGTTGCTAAAAACGCAAAAACCTCAACAACCTCTTGGGGGGGTTCAACTGGGTTTCCACCTGATTACTCACAGGACTGACCCACTAGTGCTCCGTCTAACACTCAGTCCTGTATTTAGACAAACCCTTTATTTTTACGGGGTGACTATTCGCCGACATTTTAAAATTTCGCGCGTCTGAATCTCCGTTACCAGGACAACGATGACGTTGTGGTACAGTGACAGACAACTCGCCTGTCATTCCGATTTAATATGTCTCTGCTATGTCTCGTGAAACTCTTTTGCTTTTATTATTTCTCATGCCATTCCAAGAATGTGAAAACGTAGTGTATCCATTAGAGTAGGGTGTGCGCGGAAATACGGGACAAATCGCGTCCCGTATTGATTCAGTAACGGACAGCGCATTTTACTTTTCAATACGGGACGATTCCGTATTATACGGGACGGGTGGCAACCCTACTCGTTTCTGTTTGTCTGTCCACACAATATATCCAAAGGTTCTCAATCAATTTCAATGACATTTCGTTGAAAGTCGGGCCATGGGTTAAGGAAGAATTGATTAAATTTGGGGGTGGATCCAGGAATTTGTTTTCGATTGTGAGATATGTTTTCATATATTGAGACAATAGTTCAAACTTGTTTGAAGTGGTAACTGTTGCACGAGAGGTAACTTAGTCAACCCCAACATAACACGGCACATTTGAAAGATAGTTGTTTTGAGAACTAAAATATATATTTTTTGTAATTCTATCATATTTTATTAAAAGAAATGTTAATTCGGTAGCACTGCTGACTGGTCCAAATAAACGGCGCATTGGTCATAATAAACGAAGCAAATTAGCGATGATTACATACGTTTGAATTGGTTCTTATACGATTGGTCCTATTGTGCGTCTGGTCCTAATAACCGATAGTCCTATTAAGCTGACTCCATTGTATATGATTATTGAAGTGAGGAAAGGAAAGCGAGAGATATGTTGCAGTGAGAGTGGTAATAGACCCATCATTTATTGCTGATATTTACTAGGCTTGGCTTAGTCTGGCCTCTTCCTGCTACTACGATCACGGATGGTCGACGCATCGTTGAACTTATGACTCTTGTTTTTCTTCTTCAATCTGTTAAACCGAAAGGGCAGAATGTCCTTGTGAATGCAACCTGAATGCTCTTTAGCGCTATGTCGTTTCCTACTTACTGACTCGCGTAACCGCTTCAGAACCTCAAGATAATGATGTTCATTAACTGTTTGGCATGGGGGTCCGCGTGGATGGAGTCATTTGCACCCCCACCCCTCCCCTGGATCAGGCCTTCTCACCTAGGGTGAGGGGCTTTGAAAGTTGGAACCTTATAGTCACTATAAAGGATAATGGTTCTGTACAATTGTTATATGTAAACCCAACTTAATGTACCCAGATAAAAAGATGGTGTTATTATTCGCTAGTAACAGGATTGCCGCTAAGATATATTCCGAATATATCCCCCACCCCGCCTTAGAAAAGTGGCAGCGGACGGCCATTTTGGGTGGTCCCCATTCACGATGAACAATCACATCAAAGGTGATCATTATTGGTTTCACTTTCGGTTTCACTTTCGATTTCACTTGTCGAATTGTCTTCGGTCTTGGAGAACCCTGACTTTTCTACTAGGATAATTCGCCGCTTGGTTTCCACATCATAGCTGTAAATCCAACTTTCGCCACCTGGTATGACGTCATCTAAGTGTGGGTCAGTTTCGACTTTTTTCAAAAAGCACTTCTGCGATTGCCACTCTGTTCTTTCTGGTCTTCTGTCAGGAGACGAGCAACACGTTTCATGTTAAGATCTCATAAGAAATTCAGAACTTTTGGAGATATTGTGTGGACAAACCTGAGTGAATTATAATTCCTTCCTGTAAAATCGGCGTGCGTGTCTGTACCTCCATGAGAAGATTAATTAATGAAAACTTTTTGATTTTCTTCAAAGGTAAACTTTTTGATTTTTACACTGGTTGAACTGAGGTATGACGTCAGAGATCGATTGGTAAAAAGCGATTCTTAATTAGCCAATCTTAACTTTTTGATTAATATTTCTTTCATCTTAATGTTATTTGCTTGCAATCACAACTATCCCGATCATCACTCTTAGGCCGTTGGTAAACAACACGGATCAGAAATTAAGAATAAGCTCTCAGCTTAAAATTGAGATGAAAAAAATGCACGTCCAAAATTAATCATGGTTCGACAATGTTTCCTGTAATGAAAAATACATCAACATAAAATTACTGCATTCTTAATTAATTTTGATGAAACTAATGAAAAATGTTTAAAGTGTGCTCTTAATCAATCTTAATTAATATTTCTGAAGTTGGTGTCCAAACAAATTACAAACTCGAAAGCACCCAACGCCATTGTCACTAAAAACTGGATTAAAAAAATCAGTTAATACATAGCTACGATGCAGGGGAGGATTTTGTTTCAAAAATACCTGTATCCGCTCCAAAATTCAATCAATTCTTCCTTAGCCCATGGCCCACCTTCCACAAAATGTCATTGAACTTTTGGAGATATTGTGTGGACAATATGAGTGTATACATAAATGTATGAAAAAAATGGAAAATATCTTTCAATCGAAATAATTCTTCCAAAATTAAACCAATTCTTCCTTACCCCATGATATACCCATCCAGAAAAAGATCATTGAGAATGTTTGGAGATATTGTGTGGGTATAGATATAGCTACGATGCAGGGGAGGTAACTGTAAAAAGTCCCTTGATCTGCCCCAAAATGTAATCATTTCTTCCTTAGCCCATAGTCATACCCTTCCGCAAAATGTCAATGAAATTTATCAAGAACTTTTGGAGATAATCTGTGAAAACAAAAACAAACAGACAGACACACCAACACGAGTGAATACATATACAAAATTCGAACTCTAAACAAAAGACAGGTACCGTATCTGATGGCATATAAGACTCATTGGCAAAGAGGCTCCTTTAGCTAGGGATATTCACGGAACAAGAGTCGTCGCTGTATATAGACTTGAGATACCTTTTATAAAAGAATGCGTCTCATACCAGCAAATACAGCAACCAGATGCCCATGGACGTTCGCTAGTGGTGCAAACGGGGAATTCCCCCCCCCCTTTCTCACCGACCCTGGATGGTGAGCATGTTTGTTTCCCAAGTCTATGATATATAGTCACTTGCCCCATAGCCTTTCGTAAAAGCTAAATGGCGTAAAACGAACTTTCGTAAAGCGCGTGAATATCTGTACTCTTCTAATCCATTTTAAGAGAGTTCGATCCTGTGCACCCCCCCATGATTCTACAGTTAGGGTACCAAAATTATCCTTAGGATGTCCTCTTTCAGAAAGTTGGGAAGAACTACCTCATTTGCATAAAACAAAATGGCCGCCAGCACACACCAAAAAAACAGAATTTCATATCTAAAAGAGTCCTTTTCGATTCTGGCTTAGTACCAAAGTTGACTTAGTAAAAAAAAAAAACTTCTTTTTTTTTTTCATATTACTAATTATTGCTGAAAGCCACGGACCGTAGAGAGACAGAAAAATTATTTGGTAAACTAATATGACAAGCATCTTTTTGAACGATGAGAATATTGTGTGCAGAGGAGTTCGCTACTGTTATTAGCTGAGATAACGCTCTTATCATTCAAGAAACTGCGCACTCAACAATGAAGTGGGCAGATCATTATGGGAACAGATTTTGCGATACTAACCCGAATAACATCGATTTTTGTTGGAAACCGAAAAAATAAAACTCTGTAACTAAACATAGAGATGAGCAAATAATGATCATTAAAATATTCTTCGTGATTTATTATGGAAATTATTGCATTCTACAAATAATAATATTGATTTTGTCTCTATGGGAATTATTGATCATAGAGTACTTTGAAGGGGACTAAGGTGCCATAGCCTTAGATAGACTATTCTTTTGTTACTTAGTTCTGGCTTTGTACCAAACTTGGCTTAGCCTACAAAATGTCTTCCTTTTTTGTCCATATTACTAATTCTTGCAGAAAGTCATGGACCGTAGAGAGGCAGGCGAATTATTTGGTAAGGAATTATGACAAGCATAATTTTGACCGATGGGAATATTGTGTGCGGAGTATTTTGTCAGTCGTGTAGTTGATTGTTCTGTGTCTCCAACCCGAGATACTGTTGTTATCTGATATAACGCCTCTTATCAGTACAAGACACACCAAGACTCTACAATGAAGTGGGCGGATAATTATGGGAGCACCAGTTCTTTTCCTTTTGCAATATTAACCCAAATATAATCGATATGTTGGAAACCGGGAAAAAATATTAAAACTCTGTAACTAATCATCATCATCATCATCATCATCATTGTAAAGTCCGTTGTTGGACATACACCTGCAACGGACTTTAATAGACTGATGATGATCATGATGATGATGATGTTTTCTAACAGTTTTTAAAAAGTTTTTCCCGTTTCCAATCAGTGTTGCCAGTTTAGATATTCAATTTCTCGAATCAGAGAATCACTCCCAAATTCGAAAAATTGAAGAAAAAAAAACATCTAAATTGGCAACATTAGACTCACAAATTCGGAAAATAAAGAGTTCAGCGTTGCCAATTTAGATGCTTTTTTTCTTCGATTTTTCGAATTTGGGAGTGATTCCCAGATTCGGAAAATTGGAAAACAAACACAAAAAAAAGATAAAATAAACATCTAAATTGGCCACACTGGTTGGAAACGGGAAAGTTTTTTTTAAAACTCTGTTAGAAAACATCATCATCACATCATCACAAATTCGGAAAATAAAAATGTTAAAAAACATCTAAATTGGCAACATTAGACTCACAAATTCGGAAAATAAATATTTAAAAAACATTTGAATTGGCAACACTGAACTCACAAATTCAGAAAATAATATTTTTCCCAAAACATCTAAATTAACAACACTTTCTTCCAACATAAAAAGAAACAAACGATCATAAAACATATTCTTCGTGATTGATTATGGAAAACAATGTATAACAGAAACAACAGTATTGATTGATTTGTCTCTGTAGAATTATTGATCACAGCCGTCGTGAAACAAAAACCAAATAGAAATATTGATTTTTAGAAATAAAATGAAACATATGTAAACGATAGAGTCTGATTATAGATATTTACGAAGCTTATGTCTCTTAAGTCATTTAGATTTATTTTTTATTTCTATTTTTATTCTTTTCATTTCTCTTCTAGACAACGTTTTTTTGTTTTATTTCTCTTCTATATAACATTATTTTTGTCTTCCATATAACATATATAAATATAAGACAAAATTCAAATGAAAGCCGATTTATTCATGATATATCATCTTTGGTTTTAGGAATGTCAACTTTCGATCAATCTATTGTCTGCTTGAGTGAAAAGGTTAATACGTTTCTTAAGTTCATTGAACACAATCTGTTTTTTGTTCTGGAGTTCGAAGATTGATGACATTTGATTTTCGAGAGCAACGCTTTGACAAAGAGTGAACTAATGTTTTACCTCTGATAACGAACTTGGAAGATGTATTCACTCATGTTTGTTTGTTGATCCACACAATATCTCCAGAAGTCCTCTATTGAGGGGTGGACTATTGGTTAAGGAAGAATCGATTAGATTTGGGGTGGATCCAGGAATTCGTCTCCGATTGAGAGATGTTTTCCATATATTAAGACAATAGTCTCAAATGCGGAAAATCGAAACTTACAGTTAACTTCCTTGCACGGTAGCTATATATGAACTGATTTTCATTCAATTTAAGTTAGTGCATGACTCCACGAGGGTAAACAAATCCAAGGGGAGGTATGGGGTGGGATAGCGGTTACCGGCACGGAAAATGGAATGGCGAACCGTGTTCGAGTTTCGGCCGAGGCCGCTTACGTTCACACTAATACCCTTGGGAAAGGCATGCATCCACTTCTCTGCCCAGCTACGGCTAAATAGCAGGACAGTTGAAGCCCTTTATCTCTGTAAGGCAGCCCATCTAAGAGAAGGTCACTCTGACAGACAAAACCTAAATCCCGGTTGAGAAATGGGGAGCATTTGGCGTCGGGGCCAGCACCCCACACCCGTAAAAACTACAATTGCTATAGAAACAATGAATAAATACCATATAGTTCAAAACGGAGACAAACATTGTCCAATATGACTTGTTACACGATAGGACCTCCCGCCCCTATTAAATAACCTATCAAGGTTGATAAGCCGTAAAACCAATCAATCAATTATCATTACTATTATTATTAATATTATTATTATTATTATTATTATTATTATTATATTTATCAAGAGAAAATCTTGCGCGCCAAAAAATGGTACATACACTATCGCCCATAAATAAATACACCCCTACCACTTTTTAATAGAAAGTTAATTGTCTTCTAAACCAAACATAGCAGGGTTTTAGTATTTCTAGTGGAACATTACACAATCAAAACAGATAGTATCAGGTATTATTTATGACCAAACACTACAGCATTGAAACTTTGTCGCCAAAAATATTTTTTTGTAGTGGTTTACTCATCTTTGGACGGCAACAGATTCATATTTCTGGCAACAGTTTCAATGCTGTAGTGTTTGGTCATAAATAATACCTGATAATATCCGTTTTGATTGTGTAATGTTCCACTAGAAATAATAAAATCCTGCTATATTTTTAGTTTAGAAGACAATTAACTTTCTATAACATAGTGGTAGGGGTGTACTTATTTATGGCCGATACTGTTACAAGTAAACATTGCTAATTAAATATTAAATACTAAATAATTTTGAAGATGACTAATATTACAAGAGTTTTTGTCAAACTCCAGTCCATGTCTGGAGTTGACATTTTTTTTCTACCTTAACAAGAACAAAATTATGGCGAGTAAACTATTCACTGTGTGTCTGTCCCGTCATATTAAACCAAATCGATATATAAAATTAACATTCCTCTACCGTGATTTGAAATCACAACCAAATGATCGGCAAGCGACTCTCTTACGGACTGAGCCAAACTGACAAGTATTACATATCTGCGAAAATGTATGTTAAAAATACGCAAGAGCATATTTCATTCTAATAAATAAATACATTTATAAAATAAAGATTTCCTTACCATGATTTGAAATCATTTCCAAGCGATTGGTAGCTGGCTCTCTTACCGACTGAGCCAAACTAACAAGTCTTACATATCTACGAAAATTCATCTTACAGATACGCATGGGTCTATTTCAGTGGTTCCCAACCATTTCAAGTCATTCACCACTTTTGTCAATAAGATTACTAGTATTCCCCCCCCTTTCATTTATTAAGTTGCAACAAATAATAATTTCAAATAATAACTTTATTTTACGTATAATTAGGCAGCTTCATACTAAGAATTAGTTTAATTTTATAATTGTACAGCTGCTGCTGTGTATTTGTTACTCAAAGAAAGCAAGCGAAAATAATTAGAACACATCATTTGAAAATCCAATTTATTACAAAAAAACTAAGAATTCTGCTATCGTAACTGATATACACTTCAATATGATCTCTGTTATTTTTTTTTTGTTGCTACTAGTTCTTCGATTTGTGAGTCTATTGGTGAGAGAGCACATCTTGAATCATTTTCAACTTGGAGCTTATTGCGAGCTTTCAACTTGATAGATACAAGTGCAGAAAACCATATCTTTAGACTGGACTTTTATTTTTACCTAATAGCCTTATTCCCCCTTTGGACTACCTAAAACCCACCGGGGGGGGGGTAACCCCAGTTGGGAACCTTTGGTCTATTTCATTCTAATAAAAACCCTTTTTTTAAATTATATATACAATTCAAAGGTTTCAGTAATCATTTTCAGTCGGAATAGAAATAGGTGTGGAGTTTGACACTGCAGCAGCCAGGCTTGTCTGTTTTCTTTTCTTTTCTTTGCACTACCGGAAAGAAAGAGACCTTCTCTTTACATATGGATAGTACAGTTGAAGAAGGCCGTAGAATGAAACCGAGGAAACATCGCGTGAACAATTAAAAGAATGCGTTTAATTGTCTAAAAAAGCTCTTTGAACTCTTTGAATAAATATCTTTTATTTACGTTTTGTCTGGTATTCATATCCGATGTAAAACATTTATTATTTATTTATTAAATAAAAATGTCCCTATGGGCATCTCTGTATACATTTACAATAGTAAAAGTATGAATTCAACATTAAAATACACATCAATGTTTAATTAGTGTTAAAATATATGAAATTCAATAAAAACTTACAAGCTTATCAGTGCCAGGCACATTTTATTTCTTTTTTCTTTTTTTCCTAAGTTCTTCTATTAGTGGAGCAGATGAAATCAATATTTGAGGTGTAGTGTGCACATTATGATACAAGCATGAAATTTGGTGTGTTTATTCTCCAGAGGCCTTCTTCTTTCTTTTTTTTATCTCAAGCCAGTACAGGCATTGTGACTTGCAAGAATTCTTCAAACACGATAACCAGTCGTCTCCGGCATCTCTCAGTGACAGTGGCAAGCTTCATACATGTAAGGTCACGGCTGGTTGAAATTCTTCAAACACAAGTGAACATTCCAGGCAGAGAACCAAGGTGAGATGCAGTCATGATAGATGGCTCAGCACTGATCAATGCCCTACCCCCATTCACCTCAAAGACATTTGATGACTATGCTAGAGAAAACATCATCCAGAAGGTGGAATCCTACCAAGCCACGTACAAAAGGGTGGCCATAGTGTTTGATGTCAAGCCTGAAATCTGAAGCCAGGTCAAAAAGGGGGCAATGAATGAGAGGAAGCAGTAAGAGCCCAAACAAATGGAGAAGCTTCCTTTGAGATGACAGCAATAAGACTGAGTTGTTTCACTTCCTTGCGGAGAATATGTGTGAAGTATAGACAAGCACACCCATTGTCACAAAAGGAGATGTCATTAGCAATACAAGGAGGTCCCTGGACGCGGTGTCTCCATGCTGTCATGAAGAAGCTGACACGCGAATATTTGTACATGCCAGGGGTGCAACAACAGATGGTAGCAGGTTTTCCATCAAGGATCGATATGCCGTAAAACCAATCAATCAATTATCATTACTATTATTATTAATATTAACATTAATATTATTATATTTATCAGGAGAAAATATTTGCGCGCCAAAAAATGGTACATACAGTACCGCCCATAAATAAGTACACCCCTACCACTTTTTAATAGAAAGTTAATTGTCTTCTAAACCACTTTTTAATAGAAGATTAATTGTCTTCTAAACCACTTTTTAATAGAAAGTTAATCGTCTTCTAATCCACTTTTTAATAGAAAGTTAATTGTCTTCTAAACCACTTTTTAATAGAAAGTTAATCGTCTTCTAAACCACTTTTTAATAGAAAGTTAATTGTCTTCTAAACCACTTTTTAATAGAAAGTTAATTGTCTTCTAAACCACTTTTTAATAGAAAGTTAATCGTCTTCTAAACCACTTTTTAATAGAAAGTAAATTGTCTTCTAAACCAAGTATAGGTTGACGAATAAAGTGTGACTGATTTGAAGTAAAAAAATATATTGTTTCCGATCATGTGGGTTTTTTCTTTTAAAGAATGCCGTAGAATGGATCGGCCGAAAAGTTGCGGGAACAACCATATGTGTACGAGCCCGAGGGGGGGGCAATCCTCTTAAATTCGGGCAAAACGTTAAATTTCGGACAAATCTGTCTAATTCGGGAAACCCAAAACGTTTTGCCCCACCTACGCCTATGGGAAACAACATTTAATAATCGGGCAGGAACGACTTTTATTGTGAGTAACTTTTTGATTACACAAAGTCACGAAAATTGCTTCGAAAAACGCTAGATCCAAAGTTTTAGGAAAACCTTTTAGGTTAGAGCGTTCGGCGAATGGTCAGTGGTTCGAATCCAGTTGAGGGCGACATGTTTCTTTTAAAACAAGAGTAGTTGTAGTTGCATTTTATGGTAGTAGGCTGTATATATCTATATTATAACGTACTAAAGTGTGTGTGTGTGTGTGTGTGTGTGTGCGTGTGTGTACTCTTATAGGTCGAGAACTACGCATCACAGAGGGAAAACAAAGACATATTCGAAATCAGCATGTCTCAAATTACCTACAGCATACATTTTTAGATCGAATTCTGCAAAAGAACAAATCCATCGATTCCTATAGGGTCACATGAAGAAAATACTTTCATTTCTAAAGAAATCAGTGAAAGTAACAATACACCATTGTTTAGAAACAAGATAATACCGAGTTTAAAACACGGCGGAGAAAATCTTTTAGACCTTCAAACCTTCTGGAAATTTGTCAGTTAATTATGTGAAGAGATTTTTGAAAGTCAGGCACATATGAATTGAGTTCATAAATAATCGGTGTGACAGGCCTTCGTGGCGCAATCAGTTAGCGCGTTCGACTGATAACCGAAAGGTAGGTAGTTCGAATCCACACGGGGGCGACGTATTTTTTTAAAACAACTGTAGTTGAAGACACATTTTCTGGTAAAAGTTGAGTTTTTAAACAAAGCAACAATTTTAATTTTGTAATAACTTTTGTAAAACACAACCAATTTTAATACAATCTACGTCATCTTGTAGAGAATTTTATTCTTGTTATTTCACCAAATCATGAAAATTGCTCTGAAAAGTGCTAGATACAAAGTCTTTGCAAGTTTTCAAATTCTTCTTCTTGTTTTTGCTAAAAGAAATTACTGTAAGAAGTTAATACACGCCTAAACCGGAGAACTGAATAAGACGAAACTTTGCAGGCATATGTAACATGACTTTGCGAATGTCATAGGCTACAGAAAAACAAGGATTTCCATATAACAAGGGCCTTTTTTGCATTATATGTACAATAGATAAGCGACACCAAGCCACATTAAGTTTATATTTTGTTTCCACCACCCGATTGAGTGGATAAAGACGTTGATTAAGCGGATCTAGAAACCTGACTGGTGGTCGCAGGTTCAATCCCTGGGTCGAGTGGACAAGCGACACCGCAAAGTCAAATTGACTAGGAAGAATAACTGATACGAGATACCCCCCCACACACACACACTGAAATGGACAATGGAACGAGAACAATCTACCCCCATACATTCGGTTTGACAGACAAACTAATTGCTTACCTAGAAGTCAAAATAATAAGATCCTTGATATGAAGTCACATTTATTAGGAATATCTGACAGTTAAATACTTTATGTTTATGTAAGGAAATTCTAATGACTTAACTCTTAAATGCATGAACCGCTTGAAACCGCTTGTAATTGACAGTGGGACTCTTCAATGAATAACGTATAAAATAGTGGGACTGAATAGAACATTTTTTCTTTTAAATTCACCCAATGCTGAAAGAGAGATAATTCTGATATTGAAATTCTTGAAATTGATATTCTATTTTCTTTGTATGAATTTCAGAGTTAATTAATGCATTGTAATTTAAATTATTGTTTAGTATCAATCATTATAGTATAATAACTATATATATATTCCTTTCTATGAATTCTTTTTCACTGTAAAACATAAAATAAATGAGATACTACTATACTTTAAAGTTCAGCTTGCCGGAGCGCCAGGAACCCTAGAAGTGGCCCTACCCATCACACCCTAAACTAGAGTTTATTTCTAAATCAAGGTAATTATTTCTCCCCTCGAAATCCCTTTCTATTTTCATCTAAAACCAGAACAAGAGTTAGTCACGTTACCAGGTTGATGAATAACCGGTCGGTCTCATTTTGATAAGAAAAGAAAGAGAAAAAAAGGTGTGACTCATTTGGTTTGAAGCAAAGATATATTGTTTCCGGTCGTAGGTTTCCTGTTCGTCTAATTTTGGAACCAGCATCGCAGCCCTGCAGTAAAGAGACGACTTTCTTTTTTGTTTTGTTTTACATGGGGGGAGAACCCGAGAAATGAAGAATGTAAAAGTGAGAGAGGGGGAAAAAGAGGGGGTAGACATGAAAAGGAGAGGAAAGGCAATTAATTAATAGTCTTGATTGGCACCCAGAGTACGAAATTACCGTCATAAGTAGAGTTCTTTTTTTAACCCTCTGAACCCGTAATCCTGATATTTCGGGCTGAGCGCTATGTTATACCGTCAAGGGCGTAGCCAGGTTTCTGAAGTTAGAGGGGGCCAGCACATGAAAAGGACGTCGGAAAACGTACCCAATAATTTCATATTCAAATGGTTCTTCGGACGATTGAACTCCTCCTTGTTATTTGTGTTGTAAACACGACGTTACGGCCGATCCATTCTTCGGCTTTCTTCAGTTGTAAAATCTGGGTGTGATGGGTTAAACAGAAAGAAATAAAGGGGGATAGCCCTTATAAACATAATTTCTGTAAAATCCGTGTGTGATGGGTTAAACAGAAATTATGTTTATAAGGGCTATCCCCCTTTAAACATAATTTCTGTTGAACCCACCACACTCGGATTTTACACCTGAAGAAAGTCGAAGAATGGATCGGCTGAAACGTCGTGTTTACAACACAAATACAAGAAGTTCAATCGTCCGAAGAACCATTTCAATATTTTTATTTTGTATTTAAAATCAAATCACAATAAAAAAAATCTTTAAAATTTTTCTTACATTAGGCCCATAAATCTATATTGTATTTAAAATTAAAACATAATAAAAACGTCATTGTGTATGGTGTGGTCGGACTGTTTTCCTCGTCTATGTGGTCATGTATTCAGTAGCGTAGCAAGGGTTCTCAGCGTCCGGGGGCAAAAATGATTTTGGCGCCCCCTTCCCCTAAAATGTTTTGATTATTTATTGTGACTCATTACCCACTTAATGACAATAACATGAATAATCAAATACCACCTTATATAGACCTAAAATAAAGTCACACTATAACATTTAATTAGTATAAATTGAATTAAAATATTATTTATTTTATTAAACAATTGTTTTTCCTACCCCCGAAAATCTAAGTTGTGACCTTTCTTCCTATTACGTTTGTTAGGTAGCTCAGTGTAACATTACATTGTGACTTTTGTTCCTGTGACTTTTATTTCGGGATTCTTTTTTAAATATATTGTAGACTTTGCGCCCCCTCATACTTGCGCCCGGGGGCGATTGCTCCCCGTCGCCCCCCCCTCTTGCTACGCCACTGCCTTCGTCGGGTGTTCCTGGGGGTACACGGTCGAAACGTTGTGAATAAATGAACATATAGACGCGGAAAATAGTCGGACGTATCACACACAACGATCGATACACCCCGGCTGATAACAGTCAAACAAGAATAATAAAAACGAGGTATTTAATTATTTTACATTTGAAAAATATCAATAAAAATAATGATATATTTTATCGCACAAGGAGACTAAAGAGTTGGAAAAAAATGTTGAAAAGGCGCCACACTTGAAGAATGTACTGGGTGGGAACGACCGCTGCCCTGTTCGCCCTCTATCTACGCCACGGCTTATGAGTCAAAGTTTTCTTCTTTTTAGTTGTGTTGCTACATTTTCTCTTACTTAAAAAGTCCAGCATTTCCAACCGAGAGAAATCAACATAGAAACTTTGTGATGAGTTGTTGGTCATTAATGATTCTTGTTTTTGCGAATTCTGATCTTCTTTCATGAAGTTTTTTAATCCATTCTCGAGCCTTCTTCGGGTGGATATTTGGGCAGAGGTCACAGATTTGCCCCCCCCCTCCACAGGTGTTGAAAGTAAATACGATATCGATGGAGACTCCAAACTACAAGGTGTCAGCAATCGGAAGACAGACCAGGGTTGAAAAGTCATAAACAGGATGTTGACTGCACTTGCAGGTGGTGGCTGGAAAATCAGCGTGGGCCTTCTATCCCGATAAAAACGACACAGAGTCCCTCGAAAAAGGCAGAGAGACACCGGACGGCCTCACATAGACATACCAGCCATGCCTGGGAAAACACAAGACTGATGTCCCTGTTGAGAACAGTCTAACGGCTCTCATTATATCTCTCCGACTCTTCATTCTACGCCACGACACATTTATGAAATAAAAAATATATCGAGTCTTCCTTTTTCTCCAAGTTCAGGATTTTCCTCCCGCGGACCAAGATGGCTATACAACAGATATATCCAATGTAACCTTGTTGTTGGTCTTGTTCTGTTTATAATCTGATCTGTAGGCTTGAAGAATAAGAACCATGTAGCGATGGCGCTTAGTATAGAGGAAGTGTTCGGCCTAGGTTCCGCTTCCCCCCTCTCGACCATGCTGAAGGCTTCCGAACGAAAGAAGGGATCAATACGTTCGGAGATCAGCACGGCTGCAGGAGATGCCTCCCCAGATATTCCCAGATGGTCACCCATTTAGGTACTGACCAGGCTCAATGTTGCTCGACTGATCTAATGAGAATCTATGAATCTAAACTGATTTGGCTGTAACTAGATTAAGAGTAAAAGACACGACTGTAACGTTCGTGTTGTGTTTAGTGCCTGTATTGGAAATATTATCACCATTCTTTTCTCCTCAATTTTCCACTCCTGCCCCACCCCCAAGTTAAGGGGTTAAAACTGAACACTTTCCCATTGGTTGAGACAAGACCAATGAGAAGCGCTTAAAAAAAGGGACCGCGGACTTCAAAATCCCTTCCTCTAACTCTTCGCACTCGACAGCCGTGCAGACAAGACCTCGAAGAAAGGGGCTTTCCCCTTTTTGGGGACAACAACTTTCATTCTGATTGCACATCTACTCCAAACTACACAGCAAAATGTCAGGACGTGGCAAGGAGGAAAAGTTAAGGGAAAGAGCAAGACCCGCTCATCCCGTGCCGGACTTCAATTCCCCTCCCACCGTCTTCAGCATAAGGACTACTATGCCAAGATGGACGCCGTCAATGGAACAACTGACCACTCTGCTGAGATTCTCGAATTGGCAGGAAATGCTGCCAGAGACAACAAGAAATCCAGAATCATTCTCCGTCACAACCGAAATGACGAAGAGATAATGAACATTTGTTAACTGGAGTTAACCACGACATGTGAGTGTTTCTCCACGCGAATCCCACACTTTTTCGCAACCCACAGACCCGACCCAACGGACCCCGTCCCAACCTTCCAACACCCCAAACAACCCTACCTTCCCTCTATATCTTTTATCTATCCTTTTCTCTTCTTATATAATAAAGATTGGATTATCTAGAACCAAAAAAAAAAAGTAAAAAGAAAATACCCATGAAAAATTCGAATTTTATCGCATAAGAGAACTTTAGTTAAAAAAATTGTTGAAAAGGCGCCACTCTTGAAGAATGTCCTCAGGAGGGGGCGACCGTTGCCCTTCTCTCCCTCTAGCTACGCAACTTTTCTAGGCAGGTATCCCACATGCCAAACCACTTGGAAGCATTACCGGATTAAGGCATTGGCTTTTGGGGCTGCTGCAATCTGGGGGCCTCCACCAGCTGGGGGGCTGCAGAGATTAAATGAAAAGTGGTTTCATTTGTGAATGCTGAATCAAAGTATAAGTATTCTAAAAAAATATTTATTACATAAATAAGATTCACACGTCAGTAAATTGACTATTAACACCATTAACAGAACAATTTCATCATGAGTCTTCGTAATTTAAAATCCAAATAGAAAGGCGTTCGACAGATGATTCATATGACTTTCAAGATGTCGTTGGCATTCACTAAAAATCGTTGAACGATACATAGTCACGGGTCGGCGTTCGCATCCCGATATTTATTAACAATCTGATAGATAACCATCGACCAGTTCGGTCTCCACTCCCTCTCATGTCGCCTCAGCACTGGTCGCCTTCCTCGTCACGCCGCCCCAACGACATTATTAAAAGGGGACTCGATGCCGCCGGAATCCCCGCCGTATTGGAGCCCATTGGCCTAGACCGTGGAGATGGTAAACGCCCGGACGGGATAACTGTTTTCCCTTTCTCATCCGGCAAACCACTAATTTGGGATGCCACTTGCAGTGATTCCTTCGCAAACGGCAACATGATCTCGTCGGCCATTGAGCCAGGTATCATCGCCCGACGGGCCGAGGAGCGGAAGACAGCCAAATATCGCTCACTGATCGATAGGTACGAGTTTGTACCTCTAGCGGTTGAAACATCTGGCTTGATAGGCCCCAAGGCATTGAA
This sequence comes from Architeuthis dux, assembly GCA_006491835.1. Classification (NCBI taxonomy): domain Eukaryota; kingdom Metazoa; phylum Mollusca; class Cephalopoda; order Oegopsida; family Architeuthidae; genus Architeuthis; species Architeuthis dux. The sequence continues at coordinate 238,639 of VCCN01001624.1, forward strand.
GCTCATTCGAAAAATAGGCTCTATAGCTGCTCAACCGCATGACGAACCGCGCGAGACCAGCTGGCTTTTCCAACGTGTGTCGATGGCAGTCGTCCGTGGCAATACGTTCTCCACAATGACGGCGGGAACAGACAGAGTTGTCCGTTAAATTTTTTATTTTTTATTTTATTTTATTTTTTTATTATTCAACGGTCGTATTATAAAATTTAAACAATAGTAAAAAAAAACATTTGAATATTAAAAAATATAAGTTGATTCCATCTGATAGTGACAGTTCGAATGCCGATCTAGATCTAGATCAGTGATTCTCAAACTTTATTGCATGACTGCTGTAGCATGGTCGGCGATCTGTACTTCTTCTTCTGGTCGCCGTGAGGGAAAGAGATGTTGAGAGAGAGAGAGGGGGGGAGAGAGATAGTTTCAGAGAAGGAAAGAGAGACGATCATTTCGTCCGGGGCTACGGGCTGCGACGATGATGATGACTCTCTGTCCGGGTCTGCTGACGGGAGCCGATCTTTCTGTGGAGGGAAAATCTTTTCGGACAAAAACTCTCTCACGTGTGTGGAGAGAAAAGACGACAAAATTCACGGATCTTCAAATTGAAATCTGGGGTTTTATTTCCGCATATGCCCGTCAATTTCTGGGCTCGTCTGCGTATTTCATCGAGGTACGGAAATCCTGTTGCATATGGTTTTCTAAAAGAGTCGGTCACTTTTTAGAGCTACTACTACGAAAATCAAGCTGGTAACTGCCTCTTCCACCCAGCCGGGCGAAAGAAGCCATTTCGTCTCTGACCTGTCGCTCCGGATTCAAATCTCCCACTGATCACTGCTTCTAACCGGCTCTCACCCCCACCCTGACGGGCGGGGACGCCGTCTGGGCGAACTCTGCTCACCGTCTCAGGTCTCGACCCCCAACTGCTTTTTCCGTTTCAATCTAGACCCTTATATATGCAACTGCAACCTCTTTTCAAATCTTCAACGTAACCCGATCTCTCCAGTTGGTCACGTAGGCACTTCAACACAGATTTCAAATCTGACCAGCTCTCAACGGCTACCGGTAACATGATCTGGGTGTATTTCGTTACACTGCACACAAAGAAATATATTTGACTTAGGCACCACACCAACTGTGAAAATGCAATGAATTAGATAAAAGCATTTCTGTAGTCAATGAACGAATATTTCTATCAGCATAACTGATATACGTATTCATCAACCCTTTTTTTTCTTCTTTCATCTGTCGTTAAAAGTTTCAGATTCTATTGGACAGGTAGTTAGGAAACATTCCTGTGTATTTTATGTGTCATTTGTTATTGTTTTTCTGAAATGAATGAAGGTGGCAAGATGATACGAAATTTGAGCTTTTCACCTCAGGAGCTCAGGTACAGCGTATCTGAGGGCCAAGGAGCTAAGTCCAAAGTTTAGGTGAAAACATTAGGGGTCGACCTATACATGGGTACATATTTTGTGAGGTTGAAATTTGTGTATGATGGAAAAGGTTAGGGTAACTCGTAGCTTCAGACATGAAAAATATTCACCAATTACAACCAGTGAACGGAGGGGTGAGGTGGTGTAGCAGACGATCTGGGATAAAACGAGGCACTGCCTAACAATGTTCTCTGTCAAGAAGTTGGAAAAGGTATATATATTCACTCGTGTTCGTCTGTTTGCCTACACGATATCTCCAAAAGTTCTCAATTAATTTCAATGAAATTTTGTTGTGAGTGGGCTACGGAGGAAATGATTGAATTTTGGGGCCGATCCAGGAATTTGTTTCTGGTTGAGAGATATTTTTTATTATTCTGCAGGAAAAAATTAAAAACGAACAGTTAATAAAAAAGTAACTCAATATTTGTACATTTACACTTTTCTCCTTTGGTTTTTTTTTAATATTAGAAACTGTCAACTAGAACAGTCACCAAAACTGTCAACATAGGTTTCTTTCAGTTTTCAAGTGGGTCTGCCTGGCTCCGTATGTATCACGCGTACAGGCTGCACCAATGGAATTAGAGAAATTTTAACATTTACTACGTATTATGACTAGAAAAACCTTTTTCTTTTGTTTTTTAAATCCCCCTCAAAATAGGTTTTTATCGAGGCGGTTCAATTTGCAATGTAAATTTATGCTAAATTGATCACTATTACTGATCCGCTTGTTTTTTTGAAAATCTTTTAGTGATCACTGCCCAACAAAAGCGATCTTCCAAATTATCATCAGGCCAGTCTTGCACAATGCGACCGTAATGGGGTGGGTGGTCATCTTGTTGAAAATAACACCAGCGTGCATGATTCACGGCCACAAAACATTTCAGAGAAGATCTAGATCATTTTTCAGAGGTCATCAAAGAAGTAAGGCCCTATGATGTCAGCAGACGAAATTGCACACCAGACTGCAGGGCCGGCCCAAGATAACGGCAATACGGACAGTCACCCGGGGCGTCAAGTGCTAGGGGACGCCAGTCATGTGTCTGAGACAGTAGGACTATCCCAATACAAATGGGAAAATAAATAAATTAAGCAGAATAAAATCAGTCGAAATAAGAAAATTCTCTGATGTGAAGTCAGATTTTCAGATTTCACCACAACACTAAGTTTTTAATTAAGAGAGACAATTAGCAATGGAAATTGTCATGACCGACGGCAAGCTAATGCCTTGTAATTTAAATCATTGATATTTAATATCAATCAGTATAGTACCTATGTATATATTCCTATATATACTTATTTCTCCCTCTGCATATCAAAAATAAATAAATGATACTATGCTTTGAAGGGTACCGAATCTCAGCTTGCCCGGGGCATCAGTAAACCTAGGACCGTCCCTGTTAGACTGTTACACCGAGGAGATTAATTTCTTTGTCTAGCTTGTGTTTGGGGGCCCAATACGCACAATTGCGTCGATTTATCTGTCCATTTACCGAGACTGACGTGTCATCAGAACATGAAACTCAATTTAGGATTGATCCATCGTCTTGCACCATCACTAAAAATGCCTCTGCAAATTCAGCACGTCAATCAGTATCACCATCATTAAACTATTAACAGCGGAGGTGGCAAGTGTAATAATTATCCATTGCAAGATAAAAGCCCTTGTTCATTGCAAGTCGCACTCCAGACGTACTCTGCTCCAGTCGCACGCTGATCCAGTCGCTTCTGCTCCAGTCGCACTTTGCTCCAGTCGGTTCAGTTCCAGTTGCACTCTGCTTCAGTCGCCCCCTTCTTCAGTCGCTTCTGCCCCAGTCGTCCTCTGCTCCAGTTGCACTCTGCTCCAGTCGCACTCTGCTCCAGTCGCATTCTGCTCCAGTTGCACTCTGCTCCAGTCGCTTCTGCTCCAGTTGCACTCTGCTCCAGTCGCTTCTTCTCCAGACGCACCTGCTCCAGTTGCACTTTGCTCTAGCTGCCTTCTGCTCCAGTTGCACTCTATTTCTGTTCCAGTCGCACTCTGCTCCAGTCGCATTCTGCTCCAGATGCACTCTGCTCCAGTCGTCTCTGCTCCAGTCGCACCTGCTCTAGTCTTTTCTGCTCTAGTTGCACTCTGCTCCAGTCGCTTCTGATCCAGTTGCACTCTGCTCCAGTCGCACTTTGCTCCAGTCGCCTTCTTCTCCAGTTGCACTCTACTTCAGTAGCTTCTGCTCCAGTTGCACTCTGCTTCAGTCGCCTCTGCTCCAATCGCACTCTGCTTCAGTCGCCTCTGCTCCAGTTGCACTCTGCTTCAGTCGCTTCTGCTCCAGACGACCTCTGCTCCAGTTTGCACTCTGCTTCAGTCGCTTCTACTCCAGTTGCACTGCTCCAGTCGCATTCTGCTCCAGATGCATTCGGCTCCAGTTGCATTCTGCTCCAGATGCACTCTGTTCCAGTCGCCTCTGCTCCAGACGCACTCTGCTCCAGTTGCTTCGATCACTCTGCTCCAGTCGCCTTATGCTTCAATCACTCTGCTCCAGCCTCACTCTGCTCCAGTCGCTTCTTCTCCAGACGCACCTGCTCCAGTCGCCTTCTGCTCCTGTCGCTTTCTGCTCCTGTCGCACTTTACTCCAGTCGCCTCTGCCCCAGTCGCACTCTACTTCAGTAGCTTCTGCTCCAGTCACACTATGCTTCAAACACTCTGCTCCAGTCGCTTCTTCTCCAGACACACTCTGCTCCAGTTGCACTATGCTTCAATCACTCTGCTCCAGTCGCCTCTTCTCCAGTCGCTTCTACCCCAGTCGCACTCTGCTTCAGTAATCGGAAAACACTCATTCGACTGTCACCCAACTCGACTGAGAGACAATGTGTTGAGGTTCGAGGAGTGTTGTTTCAGATGTTCGACTACCTATCACCTTTTCCCCTTGTGGTAGTAACTCTTAGAGACCTGTACGGGCCGATATCTTTCATCTTAGATGATTACAGATCCCGAAAAGACCCCTCGGGATCTGTTATCATCTGAGATGCTGCCAGTGTGGTTGAATTTCTCCCCGGTTTCTTTTCTGTTGCATCCTTGAGGGACATGACAATTAAATTCACAGCTTAGATACCTACCAGCCTCTGTTGCATTATGTTCAGCTTTGAAGTGACGCCCAATGTGCAGCTATCCACTCTTCACTAGTCGGACGATTAGTAGCATGATCTAAAATAGAAATACATATTTTATTAGTCGCATACCTTACTAGTTTACCATTGCCCTCAAAAAATGACGGCTGTATTGAAATAATCTTTCAATTGCATTCTACTGTAAACGTTATCTTTCTTTGCATTTTATTGTTTAAGTTCAAACTAGACTTACGGATTTGCCCCCAAAGATTAATATGTGAAGGAATCTACTCTGTAGTTAGCATTTAATCGTTATCTCCCATGACAAATGTTACAGACAGAAAACATAGCTAATAACGTGGCGTATTATATAAGTAGAATAGTTCATAGATCCATGCAGTGATTTACTAAACATGGTATCGTATGACGTAATATATTTAAATAGATTGCCAAGATATATAGAGCAGCTTCAAATCGGGCGTTAGTTTTTGGAAATCGTATATGTATTTAGTATATGTATTTAGTATATGTATTTAATATATGCATTTAGTATATGCATTTAGTATATGCATTTAGTATATGTTTTTCGTATATGTATTTCGTATATGTATTTCGTATATGTATTTAGTATGTGTATTTAGTATATGTATTTCGTATATGTATTTCGTATAAGGGAATAGTGAAGGAAGAAAGGAATGAATCAAATGAATGAAAGAGAGAACAAGCACTAAAAATATAAATAAGCTATAGAAAAAAGAATGATGAAGAAGAGGCAGAAGAAGTAAACTGTGAGATATAGGATTGGGGAAGAAAGGAGGGGAGAAAAGAAAGAAGAAGAATTAGAATGAAAGAAAAAGAAAGTACAAACGAGGACAGGAAGAAAGAAAGACCAAAGATGTATGAAATAATGAAAGATTCTAAAAATAATTTTTTTTTAAAAGAAACTACGAGAAATAAAGGAAAATATCAGCAAAGCTAAAACCTCATTTGCATAAATACCAAAGTTATTCCTCCACCCCTCCCTGACACAAACCTGCCGCCGCCTTCTGTCCGTCCGTCAAATTGCCGCCACGGTGTTGGAACCAAATCAAGTTGCATTTTTTCCCAATTGCCGATCGAAGCCATACATAAAAATCAGGATGCAAGTGATTTAATTGTCGAGGATTCAGACCGAGAGAATTATGTGGACAACAGAAATAGAAGAAGCAAATCAATTACATTAATATCAATTGAATTGGCCGAGACTTTTCGAGACTCTCTACAAAGGCATTAACACAGGGGAGTGTCTCTATGGTGTTACCTCGTTTAGTACCTACCTCGTTTAGCGATGATTCGGGGTTTTTTCCAAATGTTTCGTTTAGCGTTGCATTTTTAGGGACCTATCTAGAGCGCTAACTGAGGTAGTGTAGATTAATATCAATTGAATTGGCCGGGTTTTTCGAGTCTCTCTAGAAAGGTATTAACACAGGGGCGTGTCTCTATAGTGACAGCCCGTTTAGCCTTACCCCGTTTAGCGATGATTCGTTTTTTTTTTCAAATGTTTCGTTTAGCGTTACATTTTTAGGGACCTATCTAGAGCGTTAACCGAGGTACTACTGCACATTAATATCAATTGTTCGGGTTTTTCGAGACTCTCTAGAAAGGCATTAACATAGAGGGGTGTCTCTATGGGTTACCCCGTTTAGCACTGATTCGTTATAGTCCTCTTTTTCAAATGTTTCGTTTAGCGTTGCATTTTTAGGGACGTATCTAGAGCGTTAACCGAGGTAACTGCACATTAATATCAATTGAATTGGTCGAGACGCTCTACAAAGGTATTAACACGGGGGTGATCTGTAGTGATACCCCGTTTAGCGTTACCCTGTTTAGTGCTACTCCGTTTAGCGCTGATTCGTTTCGTTTAGCGTTGCATTTTTAGGGACGTATCAAGAGAGCTAAACATTAATATCAATTGAATCGGTTGGTTTTTCGAGACTCTCTAAATAGGCATGGGTGTGTCCAGGCCCATGCAAAGCTGGTAATGAGCCCAGGCCAGATGGGAAAACTAGGCCCCATTCCAAAGTACGCATTAAGTATGTTTATCATCTGTGCTAGATAGATATGATTTATGTCTAGGTATGTACCTGTACCTGTAGTGCAGACTTGATGTACCTACAAGTAACAGAACTGAATAAACGAACTAGAAGGATTCATAAAAGACCAAGAATTCTATTAAAGAATATGTTTCGCTTTTGTTATGTTACTTACTTTTGGTTTTTCCTAGCTGACAATTTATAACCTCTTACTGTTTGTCAAAAGTCAGAGAGAGCCATGGAAAGAGCAATACTAGGGATAACTCTAAGAGATAGAAAAAGATCCACATTGATCAGAGAAAGGACTAGAGTGAAAGATATTATACAACTAATTAAGCAGCAAAAGTGGAGATGGGCCGGCCAGCTAGCGAGAAGAGATGAAAATAGATGGGGGAATAGACTAACCGATTGGTGTCCATGGGACAGTAAAAGAAGTAGGAAACGACCAGACACAAAATGGAGGGACGAGATAGAAAAATTTGCCGGTAGGACTTGGCAGAGGTTAGCACAAGATAGGTTGTCATGGAAGGAGGCCTTCGTCCAGCAGTGGACTTATAACGGCTGATGATGATGATGATGATGATGATGATATATGTTTCGCAATCAGTGTAGTAATGGTTGACAAGCTTGTGAGGCTGACCATTACTACTGTTATGAGTTCGATCCTCACTGGGTGCCCCACTACTGTAACCCTGTGTCAAACTAAGCTGTATATACACTGTAAATACTGAAGCAGAATATACTTGATATTTACTAAGTTTAGCTTAGTTTGACACAGGGTTAAAGTAGTGGGAGAACCCAGTGAGTATCGAACTCATTACAGTAGTAATGGTCAGCATCACGAGCTTGTCAACCATTACTAGGCTAATTGTGAAACGGGATTTCATGAAATTACTAGTTTCACAAACTTACTGTAACTTATATAAGACAAAAGAGTGCAGTACTGTAATCATCATCATCATCATCATCATCATCATCCTTTTAACGTCCGTCGTTGGACTTAGTCCTTCCCCAAGATTCGCCAGACCTCTCGATCGTGGGCGTTGCGGAGCCAATATATTCTGAAAATGTCTAAATCGTCACGCCATCACTTATTTTTTGCCAGCCACTATTTCGCATATGATCTCTGGGGACCCACTTTGTGAGTCGTAATGTCCAGTAGTTGACTGATATTCTTGCAACATGGCCGGCCAATTCCCATTTGAGTTTTCTAATGAATTTTATGATATCTGACTTCTGTTTTTTTCTCTATATTGGGTTTGGCCTGCAATGCTTTTTTTTATATATAAATTATCATTGATAACAAAAAATGTATTGCTCATAAGTATTTGAAAAAGCACAAAATCTGTTTTTATTTCCTGACATTGCAGGGGCCATTATGGATTCTGAGCAGGGGGGATCAAAATTAACTCATTAGTTTGGCAACTCTTCCATATAGCAATGTGAGTTCACTTTTTTAATCTCCTTGATCAATTCCGAATAAGATTTTAAAAGGGTAGAAATGAAAAACTTACTTTTTTCATTTAACAATTTAATTCTATTAAAAAAAAAACTTTTTCGAGAAATTTAGCATTCAGAACCTCAGAACATGACTAAATGCATCCCTTGTTATGTTGATTGCAAAAGATTTGGTTCTTCTTGTGAAATGTTCTTAACTCTCAAACCCAAGCGATTAGAAGTAAAATGGCCGTATGTTCAAATACTTATGACAGTAACTAATATATATATTATATGGTAGATTTGATTAGACAATGTGGAAAAGAAAGATTGAGTAAAGCGTGTTACATTTCAAACATGTTTATTTTCGTCGTGGTGAACATCATCAGAAGAGATTTGAACATAGCAGGGTCGTGCGACGAGCCATGCTGTGTAGTGTAAATGAAATGAGATGTGGTTTGTATGTTTGGGTGATCTAGTTTGTTCAACGGAATGTTACTTTTTAGAAAAGGTCAGCTATAAAGTAGGTGGGAGTAGGGAGCGGGATGTTTAGATAGAGTGGCTGTCTCTGTTAAGTGGGTGTGATTTATGACTCTTGGCGGTTCTGTCCAGATGGGGTGAGGATATGTGTCTGCGGCTGGGTATGTATGTGCGTGTGCATGACATGTATATGCTTATGTATGTGCTTATATGCGTATGTGGGTGGGTGAATATTTGTGTGTAGATGAAAGTGTGTATGTGTGTGTGTTTGTGCGTATGTGTCCAGTGTATGTTTGTGATATAACCTGTATTCACAGTACATACACAACCACAATTTTTAACTTACAGAAAACCCACATCATAAAACACATACACAATTCCATGAAACGATGATGCATCGAGGCCGCGCTCATATCCGAATGCGACACGATAGGAGTTATCTGACATTATGCTAATAGAAAGACAATGTGGTGACCGGGCTCCATATTATGTTATATATATATTCTAAAAAGTAACTCCCCATTTAACAAACCAGGTCACCTGAACATGCAAAACACATCTCATTTCATTCACACTACACAACATGGAACGTCACACGACTCTGCTATGTTCAAATCTCTTCTGACGACGAAATGCATAAAGAGTTATCTATACACATGTTTGAGACGTAACACGCTTTTCTCACTCTTTCTTTTCCACATTGTCTAATCATATCTACCATTCTGTCGGATTCCCTTACATCCACATGATAAATATATATATAAAATCAAATGATGGATAATGTTTATATCCGACAGAAGATGATAATTATAAATGATAATTTATTAGTTGAGACTCAACTAATAAATTATCATTTATAATTATCATATTCTGTCGGATATGAAAATTATCCATCATTTGATTTCATACTGTCGGCATAGAGAACTACATTATATTCGTGCCTATATATATATATATATATATATATTAGATAGAGAGAGAGAGAGAGAGGGGGGGGATAGATATGAAAAGACAGAAAAAGGAGTGGATGGGTGAGCAGATGGGCAAGCCATAATCCTATAAATATCTTACCTTTCCAAACAGTGACAGCAAAATGACTGCACTATCCATTGTCAACATTGACAGGTGGAAGCCATACAGTAATAAAATATCGGATCTAACACCACTGCTCCTACTACAACTACAATGCAGTCTTTGCCCTTTCCTCTCTTCACTTAAAGATTCAAGCCAAGATCAACATAAGAGTTATGTTCCAGAGAGACTTTGTATCCCCATTAGTGTTGAAAATAGCAATGCTATTGCTTAATTGCCTCATGGGGAATTGTAAGGGGGCGGGGGGATATAAATAGATTCAGTCACAAGCAAAACACAACTACTTAAAGTAAATACGGACGACTTGTAAATAATTGTCCAAAATAGACATGAATTGGAAGTATTGATTGAGTCAGAATATTTTCGCCAGGTAATTGGATGGAATTCCGAATCGAGACATATGGAATGTTTGTTCTGTACAAAAAGCCACAGGAAGCAACGGGTGCAAGCCATTGATCGTCATGTTGGTGAGGTCATTAAGTAGAGAAACAATGAAAGAATCTAAACGGGAAAGGGTTAATAAATTTTCCGCATGTTTATTAAGAGAAACAAAATTATTATGCCTTATACGTGAGGAGGGGAGAGAAAGAAAGAGGGAAATTGGAAGAGGGGAGAGAGCGAAGGTAGGAGAGAAGGAGAGAGAAAGTGTGATGGGAAGAGAGGGAGGAAGAGAGTATTTGAGAGGGAGAAAGTAAGGGGAGGAAAAGGAGAGGGAGTAAAGGAGCAGGAGGGTGTAAGGGGTAAGAATAGGGGAAGGAGATACAAAGAAAGAAAGAGAGAGAGAGAGAATCTTATTTTTTACCGAAGATCCGAACGGTCATTGCAACCAGTGGCCGGATTACTTTCTACCAAACCTGATGATTTCCTATTGTAGAGGTTCCTCCCTCTGCTATCCGAAAGGAGAGCATTCCTATGAAACCTTCCGTAAGCCAAAATGGCGTAAAGCAAAGAGGCAATTACCATTAATTTATATGGGAAACCATTTTTGATCGTTCCCAAATCCACCAAATGACCTTCTTCCACGTCTGCCAGTTTTACGCTTAGCGTAACACCCTCACGAGTTATGCTTTACGGATACATTAGGACCAGTGTTGCCAACTAGTTTGACTGCTAAAAAGCGCTAATCTTTTTAAAATAGACAAAAATGGCCAGAGAATGGCCAAAAACGGCCAAATTGTTTTAGGCGAAAACGCGCTAATTTAGCGCTTTCTGCACTGCCACAACAAGAAACGCGCTAAATCGGCAACACTGCTTAGGACATATCTTGCTAATGGATGCACAAAATAAACCGAGATAAAGCACAGATGCTCACAGACACAGTTCAAAGATCTAACGGCTTGATGTATTTTGTAAATGCGGTATGGCGTAAAGCGGGGTACCTGTATAGGTTGCCCCCGCTATCCGATATTAGAGCGTTCCTATAAAAATCTTTCGTAAGCCGAAATATCGTAAAGCGAAAAAGCAATTTCCATTAATTTAAATGGGAAACATTTTTGACCGTTCCCAGACCTCCAAAAGGGTGATGATGGTATGTTAGTCCGAGTCGTCGGAGATTGGAGTGATGAGATGCAGGAGACTGTGGTGTAGGTAATAGAAAAAGAGGGTGCACGCTGCCTTGCTGCAAACCAAACACTGGACGCTATTTTCGTTTACATACAAATTGGTAACATACACCGTTGGAAATCCGATAACATTTCCTTTCTAACGATATATACATGTATATACC
>VCCN01001624.1:350143-366801 GCA_006491835.1 Architeuthis dux
TGATAATTATTGATGGCGGCACTGGAGATGAAGGCACACACGTGAAGTTGCAGTCGTTTTCTTTCTTGCTCTTATCTTAGCTTTGTTTTCATTTGGAGTCGTGAACATTTCTTGTCCTCCTTTTCATCATTGCTAAAAGGGTTGATGAAACATGACACTTCTATGAAAGAAACAGATTCTTGGAAGCTTTAAGCCTCACACTCTTGAACTGCTTGATGACTTTTACAGATATGTTCACTGTGTCTTGTTTCATGACACAAATGCCAAATTCAGTTTGCATTCCTAACCATAAAGAAGGTGGGAAGTGGTGGAACGGTTACTGGCACAGAAAACGGAATCAGCGAGTTCGATTTTTGGCCGAGGCTGCTTACATTAACTTTACAATAATGCTCTTGGGAAAGGCATGAATCCACTTCTCGCCTCAGCTATTGGTAAATAGGGCAGTTGGAGCCCTTTAGCCCTGTAAGGCAGTCCGTCCAAAAAACTGTTATAATGATGCTCTTAAATTCCTGGATGAAATACATTTAAAATGTTGTGAATATGTAATGAAGGGCAGCAACAATGTATTATGCATCATTTGCAACTTATTGAACTTTTGGGGGCACCTACTATTGTTAGTAAGTTCTCTCTGGCCAATTTCCTTGTGTAGTGAGTTTGATCCTCATTGGGTACTCTTTTACTCTTAGCCTTGTACCAGACTAAGCTAAGCTCTTTAAATACCCTTATTAAACACTTCATTGATAATTATGTCTGGTTATTTCTTTCTCAACAATTGAGATAGATTATTCCCAAAGTCTTCCATAGAAATGACAACTGTTTATTTTCTTTCCTTCTTCTTCTTCTTCTTCTTCTTTTGACCTTGGCTCTGGAAGATTCTGGAATTGGACAATTTCAAATGTTCTCATTTCAACTTATTGATATGAGAATTTAATGGCTGGAATTTAAAAAAAATATTTTTCTAACATATTCTGCCAATGGTAAACATGAGTATTTCTCTAGTCAATTTTGTAGAAGGGAAAAATACAATTTCCTATTTTTTGCCAACAAATGAATAAACCATCTTGAAGCTTGAAATATTCTATCCTATCTTGGCTGGCATTAGTATTAAAAAAAGTAAACATTTTGTTTGCGTTGAAAGGAGAAGGTTTTTGCCAGCCAACTGCTTTTGAATACAATTTGGTTCTGAACATGGTTTCAGGGCATCAGTTTTTCAAGGCATCAGCTCCAAATTCATGAGCAACAACTGCTGTAATTTCCATCTTTTAGACTAACCCACGCAGGTGTGAAGTGGCATAATGGTTATCGGCACTGGAAGCGATTTTGAATTTCTGCCAAGGCTGTTTATGTTCATTTTAAACTAATGTCCTTGGGAAAGGCATGACCACTTCTCTCCCCAGCTATGAGTAAATAGCAGGGCAGATGGAGCCCTTTATCCCTGTAAGGCAGTCCATCTAAGAGAAGGCTACTCTGATGCAAAAAAGATACAGCTTGGTAGTCGCCTTAACTGGTCCCAAGCCCGGATAAAGGAGGAGGGTTGTAAGTTGAGCTAGCAATTACATCCTATAGAAACCCACTTGCTACTGAAACCACAGCAATACAGTCTGCAGCAATAAACAGTTTAACCCACAAATTATTCTGTGAAAGTAAAACATTTTTGTAAACCCTGCAGGTTTTTGATAGACATGTATTTTGTTTAATAACTATAAACAAACTTTTCTTACCAATAATAATTTTTACATTGAGAAACAAAGGGAAAATAGTTTTTAACATGCCTCATGTCTAACAGAATCTTCTGTTCTGTTGTTAGCAAAGTTTACAACCAGTTCTGAAGAGGGCTCTTTGGCACAATAATAGATCTGTTTTAGGGGCAAAGTAGGACGACTTAACTCTCAAAAATGCATTGTATCATAAGGACTGATTTGACCGATCACTGCTAAAGAAGCTATGCAATGACTGTTTGAGTTTTAGTAAAAAATGATTATTTTATTTTTTTACTAAGTCAAGTATTGTAAACCATTTTTATTAATTTTTTACTATTATTTACATTCGTCTTATTTTTAAATTTGTTTAATCACAATTTCAATAAGGCCGGCATCGGCAGTGTTATTGTTTACTTTTGGTTTTAGTAAAACAAACGATCGATTATTTTATTTTTATTTAGACAAAGTATTTTAAACCATTTTTATTAATTTGTAACTACTATTTACCTTCATCTTAACTTTTAGTTGTTTTTTTAATTACAATTCAATTTGGTTTTAGTAAAAAAAGCCATTATTAGTTGTTAAACCCCTCCAAAAATACTAAAAATTAAGATGAGGTTAAATAAGCTGTCAACAATTAATAAAAATGGTTTACAACACTTGATTTAATTTTTTTTTAAATCGTTTTTACTAAAACAGTCATTGCAGTACTAAAGTAAAAAGAAATGTTAGCTTCTTTAGAGTAATCAGTCAAATCAGTCCTTATGATACAATGCATTTTTGACAGTTAAGTTGTCCTACCGTTTTAGGGGCTACTAAGTTATGTAGGGAGATATGTTTGATGGATGAAGAATGAACAGTACATAACATCCTCAAATGACAATTCTGAATTCAGATGGACCGACTGTACTTTTATCTTTTCCTACTAAGTTTCTACTATTTCCCAGTGAGTTGATGGTAAGCAGTTAAATTCTTAATTCAATGTGACCAAACGTATTTTACGACCAAAAAAATAATTTATCCCAAACCTGTTTGCTGCAACAGATGGGATAACTTGTCTTAGCAAGTTGTCAGTCCATAGCCATGGACGAGATAACTTGTTTTACGATAGTGCGCTATTCAGTCCAGTCCCACAGATGAGATAACTCATGTGTTATTCTTTTGCAAGATGGCAGCATCTGATTGTGCAAACAAAGGACATTTGCATATTTACTTTGGTCGTATGACAACCAATGAATGAAGACTTTCTATTTTCAACAATAGAAAAACCTGCGGCAGGAGTTGCAATGTTAAAAAATATACATGGCAGTAAAAAGGTTAAAGTAAATTCTCTGCTTACATTTACAAATAATTTCCTGGAGTCATTTAACTTCAAATCTAAATTTAGTTTTTCCATAGAAACCTACATAATTGAAAATTTGGAACACAACCAGTGGAATGATTGCTCATTCATTTGAGATGGGCAAAAACTTCTGAAAAACATGTTTCAGTTGGTAATATATATTGGACATTATTTATTTCTTTTTTCAAATTGAATAAGTAAAGATTTTTAAAATTCTGATCAGAATACTTTTTCAGACTTTTGTGATACTCTGAAAGACTTTTAGAAAAGAGACATGGATTTGAAGTCTTTTATTCTGTTAGGAAATGTATCTCAACTACTTAATATTCAAATGACATTTTAAATGCAATCAATACCCCCCCCCCCCCACAACATTTTTTTTTTTTCTTTTTTTTTTTAGCAAATTATAGAAGCCATCCATGTAAATTGTCTTGGGAGTCTCTGATTACTGATTTGTGTTTAAAAAAAGAAAGTCATTCGCTGATGAAATGTGTGGGCATAGCATTCTTGTTGCTGGGTCTCCCCCGACCCACATCATTCGCTTGCTCAGGAGCAGAAAACAAAACTTGTGGGGAGGCGGCATCATCAACGGGACTTCTCACAAATAGGTGCACACGTCAGGATAAAAAGTGAGGAAGATGAAAGGTATCTGTGATATGCCACAAGTGATCTTGTGTCGTTGTGGGAAGCCGAGTGAAGAAAGCAGATCCAATGGCAATTAATTCTGCTAGGCTCAAAGATGGAAATGAAACCAGATCCTTTCGGCTTGTAATGATGAAGATGACATCTGATAGAGAGCTGAAACAGTGTTACCAAAAGAATCGCGCAGATGGCACTGTTTGTTGACATCTGCTTAACGCCTAATCTTTTTTTTCTTCTTAGTTTTTTTACCCAGTCTTTGGGATTTGTCTGTCTTTTACCTATATTTACCGACAGGAATTTCATCTATCAGATATATCCAACGCTAGCTGCATATTTACCTTGATCATTTTTCTGATAGAATTCTCAGCATCTGATTTCTATAAAAGAGGAAAGGGTGTGGCTCTTTGGTGAAATCATTAGGCATTTTTTATCTGTTAGGTAAGCAACATTTTGGCACTAGTTCAAATGTATAAGTTACTCTCTCTCTCTCTATTATTATAATATTATTCTTTGACTACTAGTTTCCTTCATCTTAATTTTCTAGTTGCTTTTTTATCACCACATAACAGCGTGGATCGGAAATAAAGAATAAGCTCCCGGTGAGATTTGAACTCCCTTCCCTTTAGCCTAGGGAAGCCTGATAAAGACCCAGCTGGTCTTAATGCCTGAGCTACAAGAACTCTACGATTTGGCTGGTAATCAAATCTAACCCTTAAACCTACTCTCCATTCCCGATCTCTCTGGTACCATATTTGTTTTTGTTTCTGTACTAGTAGTATCAGTAAAGCAATTATATTTTTTATTATTTATCAGTAAATCAATTGTTTTTATTACAAGATGAAGGTAGTAGGCAAATAGTAGCATTGCAGAAGATCAAATCTAACCCTTAAACCTACTCTCCATTCCCGATCTCTCTGGCATCATGTTTGTTTTTGTTTCTGTACTAGTAATAAAAATAATTGATTTACTGATACTACAACAAAAAATTAAGATGTAGGTAGTAGCCAAATAGTAGCTTTGCAGAAGATTCAATCTAACCCTTAAACCTACTCTCCATTCCCGATCTCTATGGTACCATGTTTGTTTTTGTTTCAGAACTAGTAGTATTAGTAAAGCAATTATCTTTTATTATTTCTTTTTATTAGATGAAGTATTGTAAACCATTATTATTAATATAGTGAAAATAGTAGTCAAAAATGAATAATAATGGTTTACAATACTTCATCTAATAAAAGCAAATAATAAAAAGATAATTACTCTCTCTATGTTGAGCAAGTCTTTCTTTTGGTGATGTTTGTGATCATCATGACTCAAACTTAAACCAAATGATTGAACATTTCTTTAAAATGCACAAAACCATTTCAAAGCTTATGTACAAAGAGTTCTCTATTAGATCAGTGGATAGGCATAGGTCATGTATTGTCCGGGTGGCAAGTGGATAATCTTGCTTGTAACACTTTGTTTCATAAGCTAGGATTATCAATATCCACTGGCCAACACAAAAGTCATGACTTCAGATTTATTTCGACTAAAACCTAGAGGTTTTAGTAAATGTGAGTCCAGTTATTAAAGGTAATCTCTTGGGTACATTTATCTGGCTTATAAACACAACTGACATTTTAGATCTGACCAATATATAAAAAGGTTTTTTGATATGAACAAAGCACACAATTATATTTACCTTTTTAATGGTTTGTATTCGATAGGTATTAACATCGTACACTAACTGAAAGAGGTAAATGAAAATCAGTTCATATATAGCACTGGTAACTGTGTTTCGATTTTCCATATTTCGGACTATTGTCTTAATATATGAAAAAATCTCTTAATTGAATCAGCCTCAAAATTTAATTGATTCTTCCTTAACTCATGGCTCACCCTTCCACAAAATGTTTTCATTGAGAACTTCTGGAGATATTGTGTGGACAAGCAGACAAACATGAGTGAATATATATATATGGGGCCAGGGGAGATTCCCACCCCACCAACTTTTGCTGATTAAAAATAAAACAAAATATGAAAGTAAGAATAAACCCTTTTGAAATAAATTGCACAATTATTAGCCATTCTTAAGACTGAATTACACCAAAATTGCAGAATTTCTGAGATTTTGCCTGGTTTGGTTACCCTATGACCCCCCCCCCCCAATCCTGTTATTAGGGCGGGGGGTGTTGCCTTGTTTAAAGTGCATTTTCTAACTGCAACTCTGTTTACAACCAGATATAAAACCTCAACAGTTCAGTCCACTGCTCTATCACTGAGCTCAATTTGAAAGTACTCTCTCAAATATATTATAAAAATAGGAAACACTTGTCTATTACATGTTTACTGATATACATTTATTTATCCCCTCATTTTTTTCTCGCTCAACAGCTCATTTAATTTCCACCTGTCCACAAGGCATCTTCAAACTGTTCTAATTATCTCCCTCCCTCACTGGACTCCTCCTCCTCCTCAGTTTCCACCACCCAGCACTGCTTGTCAACTTATTAAGGATCACCTTGACTCCCTTGTTGTGCATTTATACAAGCCTCAGAATTCTCTCACTTTCTTCCTGAGAAACTGATTTGCAAAGAATTTTGTGGTTGTCGGCTCCCTAATTAATTTTCTCCTAAGGCAGAGCAACAAACCTGAAAAAATAAGCTTTCACTACCTCTCGGCTCACTCGACGCTCAGGCAGTTCTATTTTCGCAATATGAAGACACGCTGACATTATGACTGTTGGTATTGAGAGCTGATTGTTTTGAAGCCCCTCTTATTTGCTATAAATTCTCGCTTTCTTACCATTGCTACGAGTCACGTCCTCCGCAATACCGAGGTAGAATTCTCACCCCTTGCATATTAGAACTGCCAGAATTGGACAATTCTTAATCAAAATTTAGACACTTGGGAAATAATTCTGTAAACAAAAATGAAATTTATTTTGGTTAATTTTGAAATTTGTACAGCCCCCCCCCCACACACACACACCTCCTCTAAAAGTAGAGCATTCCTATAAAAACATCTTTCGAAGTTGTATAAAGCAAAGAAGAAATTACCATTAATACATATTGGAAAAACTTTTGTGTGTTCCCAGACCCCAAAAATGGTGATGATAGTATGTTGGCTGAGTTGTCTGAGCTTAGTGTGGTGGGAGGTAGGAGACTGGGGTGTAATAGAGAGAGAGGGGAAGAGGGTGGGCACTGCCTCTATAACAGCTTGCTGCAAAACAAGAGCTAAATACTATTTTGAATGTTTGCCTTTTTTTGTAAAAGTGGAAAAAAGGCATAAAGCAAACTCTTAAAAAGCGGGGGATTCCGGTCTACTTGAAGCAATGAATCCTCTTCGGTTGACTCTAACCCCCACGATTAAAAATAACTGTCATTTTCTGCTTCGACGCCTGCCATGCACGTAGTCTTTTAGTGCTAAACATATTAAAAAAAACAACTCTGGTTCATGTACGAAGTCCAAAAATAACCTGTAATGTTGAAAAGATTAACCAATGTTGGTTCTGAAGAGAAACTAGAAACTCTATATTTCTCTCTGAAGAGTTCTTTTGCGGTTGTGTACCCAGTCAAAGAAAATGTGGGGGGAGGGTGGCTGTGGGTAAGGGGAATCTGATATGCATGGCCTTCGAAAGATAGTTGCCAAAATATGCCGTTGCAATATTTTTGTGAGAGAGAAAATGCGAACGGATAGAAGCTAACTAGACACCTGATACGATGGGAATACCTTTTTCAAAAGAAGAATATCTTCTACATCAGATTGATGTACCAGCTACTTAGACTAATTTTAGCTGTTTCTCTTGTCGAATACCTGAGGATGAGATTGTTTTTACTTTGCCTTTTGAATGCATTCCTTCAAAACTCTCTTCCCAATTGATTTGTTTTTCTTCACGTCTATCTTCACGTCTTCTATCTTTCTTCACATCTATCATAATTCTCAGAGGCCAGGGAGTCATACAAGGATAGGTGGGGGGGAGGGCTGCTTCCTATGATACAAGCTCTGCTTATACTTTCTTGCTGCTACCTATTCACTGCCAAATATATTAGATGTAACTCCTGTGTCGGGTTTTTCTCGTAATAAAAGTTGGTGAAAATAGAATGTCTTCATGGCACATTTACAACGGTTTTATTTTTATACAAATCAACTAATATGTACAACAGAATATCTCATAAATGTAATATATACATAAATGTATGTAAGAAAAATAAAGAATAATACACTATCGTAAGACAAGTCATCTCGTCCGTGGCACTGGACTAACGAGTTGCTAATACCAATTACCTTGTCTATGGCACTGGACTAAAGAGTTGCTAAGACCAGTTACCTTGTCCATAGCACTAGACTAACGAGTTGTTAAGATGAGTTATCTAGACCGTGGCCAAGTTGCAAAGATGAGTTACTAGACCGTGGCCGAGTTGCTTAGATGAGTTATCTGAACCATGGCCGAGTTGCTACAATGAGTAATCTCGACCATGGCCGAGTTGTTACTTTCACTCAACGTTTGTACTTTATTTTGATTCCCTGTAGAAAACAACTTGTCTACAGTTATTAATCAAAACTAGGGCAGCTTGTTAATCACTGCTACCAAAGGTTTAGGTTATTCATATGTTCATACATTTATACCTATCTATCTATGTATCCAGACTTCGCCCAGCCCTAACCGTTCATAGTAGAAACTTGAAATGTTGCACACACACGCCCCTCAATGAGTAGGGAAAAGGACTTTTGTTTTTTTTTTAAATTCCCTCACTAAATAGGTTTTTACTGGGGCGGGGTTTCAATTTTATCTACCTATCCATCTGGACCTCGCCCATCCCTAACCGTTCATAGTAGAAACTTGAAATTTTGTACATACTCTCCTCTCAATGAGTAGGGAAAATGCTTATGCTAAATTCGTCACTAGTTTACGCCCGTTTGTTTTTTGAAAATTCAGACATTTCTTTAGTGATCACAGCCCAACTTTTTAATTGATCACCCCCAGCACTGCATATATGGGTGCCGGTAATTCATAATTTCCCTTGGAATGCCAGTAATTTGTTTTTCTTCCTACCTCCCTGCAAATAAAGGGCCTTCACTGGAAGAAGGCTCCAAGATTCTATTAGTAGCAGCCTGTAATTTTATGGCTGAGGTCAGGTATGCCTCACTGCCTGCTTTGATGGCAAAGTCAGTACTTTAAGTGTAGTTAGATAAGGAGGTTTGTGGTTTCAAATACAACCAAGATTTATGACATTACATGATGTTTATGGATCTAATAAATAAAATTCTCTTTCTCTCTGTGTTTGGAATAACAGACATTTCAGTGCAGATTTACATTTTGTCCTGACTTTTAGAGCTTCTTTTAGAAGTCCTACATCTTAACTTCAATGAACAGTGGGACTTTTTTCAATTTGTTTCTCTCTCCATAACAATGGGCTCTTCTACTTAAAGGTAACAATTTTTCAGATAAAAACATTTGAAAACAATGAACTCTTTGTCTTTGAGTTCAGTCACTTTTTAATAAAACCTTAGATGAAATTGATGAGACATAAGCATTCATTTATACTATTACCTGCTTTGTAGTAGTGGACAATTAAGTCTTAAAGTAATTAAGAGAATGTAAAGAAACTGCCCGAACTCCACAGAAACACGGGTAGATATTTTTACCCAATGCATTACAACCTCAGTATGTATGTATGTATAGATAGATAGATATATAAAATCAGATGCTGGATAATTTTATATCTGATAGAATATGATTATAATGACATTTATTAGTGAGAGCCTATATTTGCACGTAGTTCATTTCTTTATTCACATTTACGATTTGGGCCACTCGTTTAGCAGTCGCTCACACCGCCGCCAGGCAAATATAGGCTCTCACTAATAAATGTCATTATAATTATCATATATATATATATGTATGTATGTGTGTGTTTCTTTTTTTAAAATCATCTCATAGAAATTCAAGCCTGAATTTCTTTCACAGGTAATACTTAATTTATGTATAATGCTTATTTCAAATTCTATAATATATTAGATTTTTATGTGCCTGGAGAGACCTACAAACTAATGTTTATTAATACGAACTGGTCTCATTTCTAGAAATATAGTTCATCATTTTAGCACCAGGTGGCAGTAGATGATGCCAAAGTACCGTGGCCAACTGAAAGAAGGAACTTCGGTTGAAGTTCTGCATCAGTTCTTCTGACATTCCCTTTCAGTTCACATGAGTGTTCCAACCTTGCCTGGATTGGTAAATGAGAATTCTGAGAGGAAGTTTATCAGATGGGACGGATTTTCTTTAGGCTACCCCCACCCCCCGCCCCACTTTCCTTTTCTATTAGTCATCCTGTTTTTATCCACTACAGTTGTATGCCATGAGCTCCTGGGTCCCTTTTGGTCCCAGGTACGACGTAACCCCTGACCCCCCCCCCCATCCCCATAGGCCCTGAAGAGAACTCCTAATTTAGAGGAGTGTCTTGTCTAGACAATTTGAGCAGTATGATGCTGACAAACTTTCCCATATGAACAAAGTTTCACTTGCATATTCTGTTTATGGATTATACATTTACTTTCAAGTCAAGTAAAGAGTCTCCCAACATTCAAATAGTTCTTTGGATGATTGAACTCCTCCTTGTTGTTTGTGTTGTTAACACAACGTTTCGCCCGATCCATTCTTCGGCCTTCTTCAGGTGTAGAATCTGATCTGAGTGTGATGGGATAAACAGAAGTTTTTATTTTTATGTTAATGACCCTTCTCAAAACTATAGAAAAGTCTCCTCAAAGAATTCATGTCTGATAAAATTTATAAATTTTATTAAACAACTAGCATAGTACCTGTCAAAAATAACAAGGATATTGGTCGGCAAGTCAGCCTAGGGTCAAATTTAACCTTGCCAGCCCTCTGCCTAAAAATAAGTGTTTGCTTAACAGAAGTTATGGACAGAGAAACGAAGATACAAACAAAAAAAAGTTGGCCTGTTCATTATATAGATAGATTGAACAAGCTTCATGTCAATCATTATTTTTGACTAGTTTTTCTTTCATCTTATTTTTAGTTACCCTTTATCACAACTACTCAGACCGTTATTCTATGGATGTTAGTAAACTGTGCGGATCAGAAATAAAGAACTCTATATACAAGACCCAAACTTGCATCCCTGTTTCCTCAGGAAGACTGTTTTAGCACAACAGCTGCTCTACTGCTTGAGCTACGAACGCTAGCAGTTGCAAAAGCTCAAGTCTAACAAGCTTATTCTTTATTTCCAATCTGCACTATTTACTGACAGTCAAAGATGGTCGAAGTAGTTGTAATAAAGGACAACTAAAATTAAGATGAAAGAAATACTAGTCAAAAATTAATAATTAGACAATGCTTTATCTAATGATAAAATTTAAGAAGAGATAATATTACTATTAAGCTTCTTGTTATTTGTTCTCCACCCTAAGCCTTTGACACACTTAGATTATAGTTTGGTGAAGAAGATAGTTGGAGAGGGATTTAAGGTTGTTCTACGTTATGCCAGGTGCACATAGTTACCATATGATATCCAAAAGGAGGACATGTCCTCCTTTTTCAATTGAAATATAATATCCTTTTCACCTTAAAATGTCCTCGTTTTTTGTTTTTCACTGCTTTACACACGCAATTCTGATAATGCAAATGCTGAGAAGCTTCTTTGGCTGATAAATGCTAAGTGAAGCAATGAGTATTGAATAGACTTAATGCGGAGTCAGCAAATACTCACACAATACAATTCTAAGGCTACGACGTTCATGTAAAAATTATGCCTAAATACGTAGTATCAGCACTATGCTAGATTATTTTAACGTTTCCTTCCGTAATAAAAGTATATATTTAAAATTTTATTTTATTTTGGAAAGTCCTCCATTTCAATTGTTTTCAGAATAGATTGTCCCCTTTTTTTCATTTTTGCATCTGGTAACCATAGGTACACAGAGTATTTTTCTTTTTCTTCTGACCTTTCTATTCTGTGACATGGCAGCACAATAGACTTTCCCTTCAGAAAACCAATGAGCGATATTACAAGAAATATTTTCAGTTTTAAAGACCATCTTTCTTTCTTTTCTCCCCTCTGCAGATGTAATAAAACACAATTGTTGCCAATGTTAAATATAGTTGTACAACATGTTGTTGTTGTATTATCTTTTATAGTTATTCTTTTTTAACTCTTTGCCTTTTGTTTACTTCTCTTGAGAGCAGGTGTTTCTCCTCAGGAGATAGACTTTATTACTTCTGCCAACATGTATTCACCCATCTGAATGTTTGTTTGTTTGTTTTCACACTATCTCCATAAGTTCTCAATGAATTTCAATGGCTTTCTGTGCAAAGGACAAGGAACAATTGATTATACTTTGAGGCAGAATCAGGAATTCTTTTTTACGAGATGGAATAATATTTCTTCTTTTCTAATGTAGTAACGCAGTAATGATGTCATAATACATATCATAAAATGCATTATAGTTCAAATGGTTCTTCGGATGGTTCTTCGGATTGAACTCCTTCTTGTTTGTATTGTAAACACAACGTTTCGGCAGATCCATTCTTTGGCCTTCTTCAGGTGTAAAATATATAGTTATAGTTGTTTTTGAAACAATTGATTATATATCTCTCCGATGAATAATTATTACAAGCTTTTGTCACAGCATAGTCTGGGATCTGTGAACTGATTGTTCCGTTTTTAGTGTCAATGGCGTTGGCAGAGGTATACGCTCTCTGAGTGCTTTCTAGTTGATTAAGTAATTAGATCAAAGTCGTAGTAACTGCTTTTTCAGCTCAACAAAAAACGAAGGTCATGTTGCACAGATGTAGTTGTACCAGCGGGATAGGAACTGATCGAGAGGAGAAAAACTACCTAGACTGCTTGAGAGCTTTACTTTCCCAACCTGAACAGATGAGGGTGAAATATTTTGAGAGTAACAAAACTGACAAGGAAGCACCTTCTAAAGACATGTGTAGCGAAATGCTAGTTGGGTGGCCACTGAAAAGGTTGGCATTTTGAATTGGCAGTGGTCGCGGGTTTGAATGTTAAGAGGCTCAAATAATTGGCTCTGACAGAACAAAAGAACTCAAAAATATATTCGGACGTCATTATAAATAAATATGATAAACTGCATCATAGTTGTTTTTCAAACTATTGATGATATGTCTTTGATGGTGAATAATTAGTACAAGCTTTTGTCACAGCATAGTCTGGGATCTGTAAGCTGATTGTTTAGTTTTTAGTGTCAATGGTGTTGGCGGAAGTATGCGCCCTCTAGAAAGTCGGTCATTTTAATATTGACATTTACATATTTTTTCTTTCTTACCTACCTTTTTATCCATTAACGAGTAATGCTTTTTGGTGATGTTCGGGGATTAGAATTTATTCCCCATTACACTTGAGTATCTCCTGAAACATACTTCTAAATATGTAAGCAAACAAAAGAATGAAGTAATTATGAGGTTAAAATCCACAGATTAAATAGAATGTCAGCTCAGTTTTCCTTAAGCATTACTTAATCCTTTGAGTATGGGATAAAGTGCCTGGCTATTTGAGTGGCCATCTTCTGTAGATGCAGGGCTGGACCGTCCATTAGGCAAACCTAGGCTGTTGCCAAAAAGGAGGGGGGAGGGCTCACTCCAAACTGAAACCCTTACGCAAATTTTAAGTTCCCACTAGGGTGCAGGCCTGTGTAGATGTATGTTACTTTTTTTTCATTTTTATAACACAGCTATTTTACTGAATGGTTTATAGAATCTGGTCCGAGCATGTTGATTAACCTCTGCTCGGTAGGAAAGCTCATGTGATAAGTACCAAAAGAAATGCTTCTTTGCTATGTGAGTTCCCTGATTTTAATCCCACCCCCAATCCTTGATAACACAGAATCCATTATCAGTGTCAGTGCTAAAATATAATCTTAGCCTAGGAGTTTTGCTTGTGTTATTTTAACCTGTTCCCTGCCGCAGACAAGACAAGATAACTCATCTTTGCAAATCGTTAGTCCTGTGCTACTGACGAGATAACTCGGCTTTCTAGTGTGTTACTCTTTGGCAAGATATTTTACCACATTTATGTAAATATTACATTTATTAGATATTCTGTTGTACCTAATAGTTGCTTTGTATGAAAATAAAACCGTTTTAAACATATAATGAAGATTTTCTATTTTCATCAACTTTTTTATGAGAAAGACCCGGCACAAGAGTTAGAATGTTAAAAAATATACTTGCCAGTGGTTAGATTAAGGTTATTAACATTACCAATAATGAACTCCACCTATCTGGCTGTATTTTACTTCTGGTATTTTAATCCTTGATCCTGATGCTAGTTTAAAATTAATTGAAAAAGAAAGATTGCTTTTAAAGCATTTAGTAGAAAGAAGCCTAAATATGGTTCCATGTAGTTCTTGTTTGCTCAACGACTCTACATTTTGTTTTATAGATCTGATTCAATCTATTAGTGTTTTGATTGATTGCTATCATTCTTTTGTTTGAAAGCGACAAAGAAATGGTTGGATCATGCGATCAAGATCAGACTCTAGGCACCCTATCATCACACCCTCCAACTAATCTGCTGTTTTTATTCATTGACAAGTCACAACGCTAGTGTTAGTCAATTGAGTATAGTTATTGTCTACTTTCAACCTGCCTGAAGCAGAGACCAACAGCAGAGACCAGAGATTGACCCATTCCATAATAGTCTCATAGTAACTAGAAGCAACAGAAGATGGTATGACTGAAGCACAGTGTTCAGCTAGTGAAGATGTGCATCTTTCATTGCTTGCATAATGAGCAGGGTCCGGCTCAATGTACCGGCAACATGGGAAGTAGCCCAGGGTGCCAAGTGCTAGGGGTGCCTGTGAGTAGACAGTAGGACTTTTCAAATTCAAATGGAAAAATGAATAGATTAAACAGAATAAAAACGGTCAAAATAAAAGATCTGTGATGTGAAGTCAGATTTTTCCGGAATATCTGACAGTTAAATACTTTCCTTTGTGGTTATGATATTGTTTTATTGATCCACAACAAGCTGTACAACTGGTTTCACCTTCTGGATTATCATGTATATTACGGCTCTACCCCAGGTATTGAGCATTCTACAAATAACCACGGTCTAATGAATTATTTTGACACAGTAGTGTGACAATTTGATGCAAACGGATTATATATATATATATTCATTTTTCTCACTGTTAAACATAGATAAATAAGATAATACTATACTTTAAAGTATGCCGCACAGTTCAGTTTGCCCTGGAAGCAGCCCTGATAATGAGCCCAGTTGTAATTGCCTATGGGCAGATTTCTGTTGGCCACAAGCGGGTGTTGTGGTCATTCGATCCATAAAATCACCCGCAATAACCTTGTTGCATCAGTATGTGCTGATGAAGTGTGCGTAGGTTTGATAAATATTATTGTAGGCTCGTTTCAAATCTCAAAATAGTTGGATAGACCATTTCTTCTGTCCTGACTGCCCTGCTAACATAAATATTCCCAATTGTGCACCAACTCTACAATCTCCTTCTTTTTTTGTTTGTTGGTTTTTGTCATGCTAAAGCAAACAGGGGGAAAGTGGTTAAAAAAAGCTTCTTTCTGTATGTTTTTGTACGCTAAGCAAGTAGCTGTGTGTCTCTGTTTGCGTCTACATCACTACCACAATTAAGGATAATGTCTTCATAGTGGGACAGAAAACAAATATAGGCATCTCTGATTTTTTTCATGAATAAAACTTGTTTTTCTCATTAAAAAAGAAATGTTTCATACCCAATTCTTATTGTTTTAAAATTATTAAAAAAAACAGTAACTATGAAGAGGTGTAGAAAATTGACAGAAAAATAAATTTTGTCAGAGGTATGAGTTTTTTGCTTGCAATAAATACATTTATACTATTAACATATAAATTAGTTGTATAATTTATCTATACATAAATAATCCTGTCATTTTTTACAAGTTTTTTTGTTTGTTTTTCAATTTTGTTGGACATAGGTCTTCCCCAATTAAGTGTAAGAAGTGTGGGAGGGAGGGGGATGGACCTTACCCTGCCATGCTGACCTGTGATGTGTTGCCAAGGGTATTAGTTGGAAGCCAACCTCTGCCATGTCTTACCAGCAAACATTTCTATCTCATCCCTCCATCTTGTGTCTGGTCTTTTCCTACCACATTTACTGTCCCATGAGAACCAATTATGCTCCATTTATTGTCATCTCTTCTTGCTAAGTGTCTTGGCTGGAGTTTGAACTCAGCTTGACAATCCCATTATCCGTACTGTTAACCTCTTGGCCATTCACACCTCCATGGCCAAGTTACAAATGTATAACATCTTTTCAGTTAGGGACAGCGCTTGATAGCATCTTGCAGGTCTTGATGAATGCAGTGGTGACCATATTTAAAGTTGGTCACCCCAGTCCTTTTATCCGCTGCAGGTTGTCAAAAATAATGAAAGGGATGACAACCTCTCCATTGTTGCAAGATCCCATCTCATCAGCTAGTCCCAGAAGTCTACTTACAAGCTACCAACTAAGAGTTCTGACAGAAACCGAGAGGTAACCGTGTAAATCTATCCTTGTTGAATGGAATGTAACCCACCTTGCCACCAGGTTACCTGTCAGTCGGTCTGTAGGTGAACATCAATCTATTTTTACCCTCAGAATTTCTCTCTTCATAGCACCCACCCTTCATCTCCTCATCTGTCCAGGGCTTTTTCTTTTATATTAAATTGCCTGCCTCTCTTCTCCTACTCTGCTTCCGTTATCTTTCCTCACCTTTTCTTTCTCTTACTCTTTGTTGTCTCTTATTATATTTTCTGTCTTTTAAAAAAATCTATTTTCCTTTTATTTTTCTTGGTAACAGTCTGTTCTCTCTCAATTTTATTAACTCTGTCTCTCACTGTCGCTGTCAGTCTCTCTCTCTGTCTCTGTCTCTGTCTCTGTGTGTGTGTCTCTCTCTCTGTATGTGTGTCTCTCTCTCTGCCTCTCTCTATGTCTGTCTGTCTGTCTCTCTCTATGTC
>VCCN01001624.1:394249-404993 GCA_006491835.1 Architeuthis dux
TATATATATTTGAAAGTTAAGAATAAAACCAGAATAACAAGTTACTACCCTCTTCTTACTGAATGCGTAACATTTCAAATGCAAGAAGGAAGTTAGAAACAAGCCGCGTAATATTCTAGATGTTATGCTCATGTTATTATTGCACATAAGCCGGTCTCAAATGCAATTTCCTGCCCCCCCTTCCAACCTCCTATTGAATCTGCCTTTTTCTCTCTCCAATGCTGATTGCTTTCTTTTAGCCCTAATACTCTTCCTCCTCTTCTTCCTTTTCCTCTTCATCTATAAATATTCAAATACTCTGACAGTTATCTCTTCTAATCACCTTCTGCTCGTCTCACTAAGTGCTCGATTCCTGATTTTTACCTGATTAATAAATATTTTCAACGTCTACGCATTTGTTCAATCAGTCGCTCACACTTGATGTCCCCCTCCCCCAAGCCTACCTGATTGACTGTCTCCTGATTTCCTTGGGGAGGGGGCGAAAAAAAAAGCTGTCATAAACCCTTTGTTTCTTTGGGGATTTCACCAATTGCTCTAATCAATGAATAACCCTACCTCTAAATTATTTGATTAATCACCTCAGACCTCTGTACAAAAGCTTTTTTGAATTACATTTCCCTTGCTTCCTGTTGCTTCTTTTATTTTACCACCTACAATTCTTTTTTTTTTTTAAACTGTAGGTTTTAAAATGTTTATGATCCTTATCTATTTGACCAGAAGACAATTCTCTACAATAAAATAATAAGTTTCTATTTGATATTGTGAAGAAAAAGTTTCTAGGTTTTCTTTACATTTTGATTATTAAATAAAGGTTTTAGCCTTCTTGAAGTTGTCTAGATGAAAATAAAAGCATCAGCATAAAAAGGTTACACAGCTTTCTATGGATTAAAGTAATTTCTTTCTTAAGTATAATAAGCCGATTTTTCTCTGATCCCAGATTTGGTACAGGAATTAAAATATTAGGCAAAAATAAATAAAGAAAACTTGTTTGAGTTTTACTGGATGTTGCAAGTTTTTAAGTTTCAAAATGAAAATTGAAACAAGTTTTATTAAATGTTGCTAGAAAACCCCAGCCTTTTTATGAACAGATGCACATGTTTCGGATGTTAATGACCAGGCTATAAATAGTGTTCAAATGATTGCAATAGTACTGTATTTACCAGACTATGAGATGAATAGTTTACAAGGGTATGTGGAGGACTCCTGCTCATTGCAACTCATCCAAGTTCCCTAACTGTCCATATCGAACTTTGGTAGTCGGCCTCCTAGTCATAATACTGGCTCATTGAACACCATGTAATATTTGAATGTTTTTAAAAAATGTAATGTCCATCTTATATACCAGTATATATGGCATGATGCTAGAGTTGAGCTTTATTAAAATTATTTCAAAGAAAACTTTAAAATATTGTAGAAACAACAGCAGAGCCAATTGGTGACATCAAACTCTTGCTGTAGATCATAGTCAATCTTTGACTTGAATTTCTGGAATCAAAATGTTGAAAAAGGAGCCTAGAACCCCCCCCCCTCCATTTGGAATTATTTTAATAATACTTTAAAATCCTGACCTTCAAAATTGTTTCTTTCTATGTCAAATTCTTGGGCTCAGCAAGAAAAGAGCAGGAGGCTAATACTTAGATTACCAGGTTTTTATAAACAGGCGAACCTTTTCATCATAATTAAGTTTACACTTTACTCAATTCCTTTAACCCTCTTGAGACTAATCTATTAAGGTGCTGAATGGCTTAAATAAAATGTCACAATAGACTTCTAAAAGAGATCTACGGGACATGTATATCCCAGCAGTCATAAAAAAACCAGTGATATATTTGTCCCAGGAGTCCCGAAAGAGTATATATTGGTTCTTGTGGACTAGCTGCAATTTTTTTGTTGCAATTTACCTGTGAAAGTTTGGATTGTCCACCCCCACCCCACCCTGCAAGGAAATTCATCTTAATACACACAATCCATTGTTGTAAAATTATTTGAAACATTAAAATGTTTGAGAAACTGATGTTAAAAAAGGCCAGAAATCGACTGCTTTTTGTCTTCAGTGTTTATAGCTTTCTGTCATGATGCTCTAGTTTTCCTCTGCCTCCCACCCATGACCACTACCCTCTGCGTTCAGGTCACCTAGATTTTTGCCAGAAAAGCTGATTACTTCATACTATCTCCTTCTCACCTGTGTAACACAACTCTGTTGCAGATTACACTAATCTGAGATAATCTGCCATGCCAATGGGAGATTGTCAAAAATAGATCAAGAGAATAGCATTAAAGAGTCGACTGGTAGGATACCAGGGAATCCCCCCCCTCGATCAGTCTCTCGCTCCCTTTAGCACCCCCACACCCACCACATCAGCTTCCTCTTTGTGTATAAATGTTTACCTTGCAAAAAAAATAACATCAAAATGTAGGGATTTCTTTTCCTTCCCTGGCACTAAAAGATTCCTTTAATATTGCCCCCCCACCTCACTTCCCTTTTCTTTGCAGCAGTTTATATTGCAGTTAATCCCCAGTGGCCACAGATTAGCTTAATCCACTGGAACGTAGTTATCCTGAGAACAATTGTTTTCTCCTAGAAGTCAATTAGTTCTTGACATGTAGCCCAGTTTCGGAAGCCATTGCCTACTAATTAGGTCTACTTTGCAACTAGATGACCTAAAACGCTTGCAGAGGAAGAACTAAAACTAACAGACTACTAATAATATTATTACTACTATGATGACTTTTCTTTCTGATGCTCAACTTGGCTTTTTTTATCTTATCATTGACATTTTAAATCTCAGCTCAGTCGAGTGGTGGTCGGATTCAGATATTATTCAATGGAAGAGCTTTTCTTTCTTTTTCTTTTTTCTCAAGTATTTTTGTTATACAAAATTCTTGTGTTCTGGCTTATTTATTGTAATTGCTAATAATTCTCTTTTACTGTTTGACTGACCATCAGATAAGTAAATGAAAAACTTATCTGTACATATGTGCGCACAAACACGCATGCACCAGCGGTAGAGTTAGTTGGTCATAATCATAGTTCCCTCTAAGCTGTGCATGTATGCACGTGCGCACAATTTATGCAACCAGTGCACAAAGGAAATTAATATGCGCACACAAGATTTCAGATTCTGAAGATAGCTTACTTAGTTTTTTATTGAAAAAATATTGTTCAGTCATGAAATGTAAACTCATTTCAGAGTGGGTTTTATACTATAATGACATCATTGTGTGTGATTGTAACAGTCGGGAAATTTCTCATTTACTTAATTTTTTAATGCACATATGTCCCAGTAGACTTCTAAAAGAGATCTACACAACATTATCCCAGTAGTTATAGAAACCTTGGGATATATATGTTCCAGGGGTCTCGAAAGGGTTAATATTGATGATGTCATAGTCTGTGGTTGTAAAAGCTGGGAAAATTTAATTTACTTTATTTTCTGTGACAATCGGTATTAGAGATGCTCGTGCTTCTAAAGTCTTTCCATATTTTGTCCCATTAGACATGGAATTAGCAGATCACCAACCCTACATGTCTTTTCTGTTCAGTCATGTAATGTGAACTAATTTCTCCGTTGGTTTCGTACTGTGATGACGTCATTGTCTGCGGTTGTAAAAGCTGGGAAATTTCTTATTTACTTAATTTTTCATTGCACATACGTCCCAGTAGACTTCTAAAAGAGATCTACACAACATTATCCCAGTAGTTATAGAAACCTTGGGATATATATGTTCCAGGGGTCTTGAAAGAGTTAATATTGATGATGCTTAAAAAAAGATGAAGGAATTAATGTAAAAAAATAAAAAATAACGTCTGTCGAGAAAAGTAGAAACGACACAATGAAAAAAGAATCGATTGATTCATTAACTGAAATGAAGACGACCTGCTTTTCTTTAATTAATGTCAGAAACATTTTGTTTTTTGTCCTGCAAAAGATATCTTCTTTAGGCATTTGGGGGGGAAAACAGAATTGTACTATTAAGACAATAGACAAAAACTAGGTCTCTCTCTCTGTCTCCCCCTTAAGGTGAACTAATTCCATTACTTGATTTGTATCAGGTAATTTGTATGTTCATTGAAATGTTTAGTTTTTAATCTGAACATGTTTACAGTTCTACTCACTTGAAACACGGCTTTAATTTTATTAAGCTTCTTTTTTTTTAAATGAAGTTTTTAATCGTCTTATTTATAATAGCCACATCTGTCGCACTTATAGTATCAGTAGCAGCCATTAGCCCTCTCCCTTTCTACCATCTTATTAAACTACCTTTTCAGAGACAAACTAGCGACACCAGTTCAAGCTAGTTTTTTCTACAATGTCAACATGTAGACTTTGTTTATCTTGGTAACATTGCTGACGTTTCAGTGACGTCATCGGTGTGTCGAGGAAAAATGTGTACCTTTTCGATCACCAAGTTTAGGGTGCCTGATATGAACATGATCCTTTCAGGCAAGTTTTTTCTTTGTTTATCTTGGTAACACTGCTGACGTTTGAGTTACATCACCAGTGTTAAGAAAAAATGTGTACCTTTTCAATTCGCCAAAGTTTAGGGTGTCTGATATGAACATGATCCGATAGTTTAGATTTTATTGAACTATCTAACTTCCTTTTCTCCCCTCTCCCATCCTAACCTCTTATTGAACTAACTTTTTTCTCCCTTCTCCATTCCTATCATGTCTGTCACACTTACAGTATCAGTGGCAGCCATCAGCGGAGCCTATTGTTGTACACTTATGATAACCGTCAGTGAAACGACAGGTCATGGAATAGGTTTTCCTAATGAAATACTAAAGAGTCTACTTCCTTTTTCAACTGTATTAAAAACTAACAACCAAAGGCAACTTGTAACCATTTCTTTCACCCCAAGAAATAAAAACTCCTCAGCATTGTGTGGAGTGCATTTGTCACATGATCAAAACTTTTTGATACAAAAAGACAAAGTGCCTTTGTTCCCTTTCATTTATTCATAACTTCTTTTCATTTGTACGCGTCCGTTTGGGGTGTATATGTTTTATGATCATTTGCTTGTGTTTCAAGTGACCAGTAATTGCTAGGTTTAAAATTCTCTTTGAGATCACAAATCGTCTTTACTGACTAGTTTTATTTGTCTTCTTCCTAATAAAACAACCAACGAGTCTAGATTCAGTTTCACACACTAATTACAGTGCCATTCATATGGAACTACAAACATGACAATACAACACACAGTTTCTGCCCCACGAAAGCCATCAAGCTTTTGCTGAGAAGAACCGAGTTCAAAAATTCCTTGAGTCAAAAGAACTGTTCTTGTCTGAATTCTGTTAGGTGCAATGTTTTAATCATTGTGTGTGGTTGAGTCAGACAGTTTTTTTTCTTGTTTTTGTTGTTTATTTTCACAATGTTTTGGGCATGTACCCTGTGACCTCCCTCAAGCCAAGGAAGGCCCAAGGGTACAATGATCAAAAGAGCTGGTTGCCTAATTTTTCTTTCTGCTGTCTACAAAACAATCTATAAACAGAATCAAGCCTATCTATTTAGTAATGAATAAAGTCATCAAGATATACACACATTTTAAACGCCCCCTCCAGACCCCCAATGGAGGGGGGCCCCCAAAACTTTATGAATAGTAGATCACCTACTGCATTTCTACTAACATACAATGTCCGTGAGCCCCTGGGTTGGTTGGAACCCTCCAGGAGCCAAGTCCCCAGATCTGCAGCAACACCCCTGTTGTTAAATGAAGAAGTTATTATTCATGAAATTCAGTTGAACAACAGATTATTGACTAATGAAGCCATCATTAAAACAAATCGTTTAGCCTTCCAGAAAGGGTGGAATAAGCTCTTCTCTGTTTTATTTATTCTAATTCTTTAAATAGACAAAAAGAAGATCTGGATAGTTTCTATGTAAAGTTGTTAATAATGGTTTCTGACTGGTCTCTTTGTTTTCTCGGAACTGAAATAGGGCCAGACCCCAAAGACTCACAGGGATATCTCTGGTTATAGCTTCATTGGTAATATGGCCAAGGACCTTTGCAATCTTTGTTGATTTCGCAATAAGTCATTATTCACACGTGTTTGTGGTATCTGGGTATTTGGGTTTGGTTAGAGAAAAGACAATTCATTAGGTGCGTGTGTGTTGATTTTCATAAACTGAAGTTCTTAATTTATATTTTTTAAATCTTAAACAGAAAATTGAACTAAATACTAAAGAACTAAAATTTTATTATTTTTAAAAAACTCTATAAAACAATTCCTGATAACATGTTAATCGCCACTACACACAATATTGGTTTATTGCTGGGTTTAGGTTCATGTCATCTGATATTTATATGTATCTATGTATCCAGACTTCGCCCCGCCCTTACCGTTCATAATAGAAAGTAGACATTTTGCACACACACTCCCCTCAACGAGTAGGGAAAATGTTTTTTTGTTTTTTTTTTCTGCATTTCTACTAACATACAATGTCCGAGATTTTTACAGGGGGTGCAATATGCAATGTAAGTTTATGCTAAATTGGTCACTAGATTGTGCCTACTTGGTTTTTGAAAATTCAGACCTTTTTTAGTGATCACAGCCCAACAAAAGGTGAGATAAGTAACTTATTCATTGATTACCCCTTTTTCCAACTGTTTAATTGATCACCCCCAACACAGCGTATGTGGGTGGCAGTGATTCATAATCTCCCTTGGAATGCTAGTTTGGTTATATTTTTTGATAATTTGTATAATAGGTTTTATTTTTATCTTTTGCTTTATTCTGTTTCATTGAAGTTGATTTTGATGCCTGAAGATTTTCATTAACAGTGGAAAAATAATAACAATTTACATCAGGGAAAAATGGTGACATTTCTTAGTTTCAGAATTTGAAAACTGCTTTTTTTTCTTTTTCTGGAGACAAATTCCAATCCATTTTTTTGGGACCAGCAACTGACATGTATTTCTGAACTGATTTCAAATCTTTGCTGAGATTTTCTTGTGTAGTGAGTGTGTCACTTAGGAACTCTATTACTGCTGCTCAGTCTCCAATATCTGTGTCAGGCTTGCATTTGTCATCTAAAGCAGTGACTGTGGTAAGCTAAAAGGTCAAGTGTCCATCTCTTAAGAGACAACTCCCATTGGAGTATAAATGGCCAGTGACAAAGTCCCGGTTTCCATTGCCTGTGTTAGTGATCCTTGCAAGTCTCCAAGTCTGACCGAGAACAGGACTTTATTCTTACATGCTTTTATGACCACCAACTTGGCAGGATGGAAATCCACCCCAAATTCTAATGTTTGAGTGGAATTTGAATTACACAGGTACACAATCTCTTATTCGAAAACCCTTCTGAAAACATAAAAGCCCCGAAAACCAAACATTTTTTCTGTGGATGTCATCTGCACAACAAGTTATTTTGAAATAGCCTTGGGTAAACCCATGCCACGCAGTTGTGCCTCTGCTGCTCACGGATATTTTGTTTATTTTTGGATGATCTTTTTGACTTTGAAGAAAAAGAGCTGAAGATTCCCTTATGGATAACGGTGAGAAGCAGAAAAGGAAGCACCTGTCATTATCGATATGGTATATTCCAAAATCTGAAAAATTCTGAATTCCAAAAAGTGTCTGGTCCCAAGGATTTCAGATAAGAAATTGTGTACCTGTATAAGTAATATAACTTAATTATATTTCGGACTTTTTATTTTTCAATAAATATATATTTACACATGCGAAATACCTATTTACCAATCTTAGCCTAGTCTGGCACAAGGCCACAATAGTGGATTGCCCAGGATGGATCAGACTACCCCTAACTTTCTATGAATCACATGATGGCAGTTTATTATGTACAGTGGATTCAGCTTAATAGGTCCAGTTAATAGGACCGAATCTGGACCACCAATTTTGGACCCAATAACTGGCTGGTCCAATTAACAAAACAAGGCAAATAGTTTTTTTTATAGAAAACTCTTGTTTGATGCAATGAGCAATGCAAGGGAGGTAATTTAGTCAACCAGAACATAACAGTATTTTTTGAGAGTTCACATTTAACTTGAGTCACAAGCTAAACATATTTGAATGATAGTTGTTTTAAGAACTAAAAAAGTTTTTAAAAATAATTCTATCAGATTCTTAAAAAATAACCAAAACATGGTAGTTTGGTAGCCCTGCTGCTTGGTCCAAATAAACGGTGCATTGGTCATAATAAACGAAGCAAATTATCGATAATTACATACGTTTGAATCGGTACAAAATTGGTCCTACTTTGCAGCCAGTCCTACCAACCGTTGGTCCTATTAAATGGTATCCACTCTATATATAAGCTTGGCCTATTTGTTTATAATTTTGAGAAGAGACTAAGTTGGATCATAACATAGATGCATAGATAGACTAGAATAAACGAAACCAACTGAGATAGATGCATAGATAGATATTGATAGAATAAAACAGGAAGAGATAGAGAATTTCAGTAAAAATGAAAACACAAAACCGATCAGACTGACTTACCATGAGGGAGGCCCCTTTTGGTTAATGACGGCACCGGCTTGAATGATGACGGGAATACAATCCTTGTGTTTGTTCTTCACAGCCACAAACAACACTGGGACGCCATCTTTGTTTGTACAATTTGGATCGGCCCCCTGTAGAAGACAAGGAGGAACATTGTTTGATGGGAAACTGGGACAGGTCAACAAAGTGCAGGTAAAACTCTTTTTGTGCCAAATGACTAAAAAACAAAGCGTTTGGAGAAGGCCTCACTGTTTGAGATCATTGGTTTTCTTACAGCAGCATCTTATAAGACCCATATTTCCTATGCCAGATGATGTACAAGTTGCAGGTTTTACTGAATTTGTGACCACAAAACCTCAAGAATTATATTGAGATGGCATATTATGACAGATGGATAGATATGAACTAAGGTAGATCGAGTGATACCAACAAGTTGAAAAAGAGATATTCATATGTGGTCGGGGTCACAGATTTTACCCCTACAGGTGTTGAAAGTTATAAACAGGATATCGACGAAAACCGCAAACAGCAAGGTGTCCAGGACCGGTAACAGACACACCAGGTGTTCAAAAGTCATAAACAGGATATTGACTAAACCCTGACTGCAGATGGCGGGCTGGAAAATCAGCGTGGGCGTTCGAACCTGATAAAAGTGACACAGAGGTCCTCGGAAAAGCAGAGAGACAGAGAGAGCACCTAGCTCGGGACTAACACAAGACCAAGTTCCCTGTTAAGAAAAGTCTCTCATCATCTCTCTCCCACTCTTTATTCTCCGCCACGGCACAATGTATTTGATGAAATAAAAATATATCATCATATTTTTATAAACCAAGTTTCAAGTCTTCCTTTTTCTCCAAGTTCAGGATTTCCCTTCTGCGGACCAAGATGGCTATACAACATATGAAGAGATGGGCAGATAGATAGATGGATAGACTGAGACAGATTGGAAGGCAGATAGATGAGAAAGGACTGAGGTAGATAGAAATACTGTATATGCCGTATATAAGACAGATATTTAATTAAAAAAACAAACTATGCACTGGTATTATGGCTAAGGGGTCGTCTATTGTTGAAAGAGTTGCAGTGATGGTAGTCTTCCAAACATGCTTGTAAACCATTCGTCTTATAGAAATGAACTGACCGAGATAGATAGATGGATAGATAGATAGATATGAACAGGCTGGGATAGAGATATACATATGAACAGATGGGCAGATAGATATGTAGAAAAGACTGAGACAGATTGGCAGGCAGATAGATTGATGAGAAAGAAGTGAGGTAGATAGAAATAAGAATAAATATGTCCCCACACTGACCTCGTCAATAAGTTGTTGGACATTGGAAACGTCTCCTTCTCCCTTAGCACCAACTTCTTTCAGAAGTTTTCGGTCGATCGGCTACAAAAAACGGAATAGAAACAAAAGATGTACGTTTGGCAAGAGTCAGATTCGGTGCAGGCATTTTGATTCAACAGAAAAATAGAGAAATCAAGTGGAAAAAAAAATTTTCAAAATTCTTTATGATATACATAGGTTTATCAATAAATCTGTTATCTAATGATGAAAAAAGCTTTTATTTTAAACAAACATTCATTTTTCAACATAATCGCCTTACGTGTCAATGCACTAAACCTATCACTTCTCCATAGATCACACATTATACAGTGAATATTTCAGATCAATACTCAGCTAATAACTGTGTCAGGCTACAAACTTATTGAGATATATATATATATATATATAGGGGGATACATTTTAATGGTTCATTACAAGCGGTACTGCCGGTTTCACATATAGATTTTCACAATGAACTCAGGATATCATCCACTCCGCCCACTTGCAACTTATTAGCTACTAGTTGGTTGTTTATTCTGGCTATGAGGTCCTCTATTTTTCTACTAGTTTTAGCATATATTGGTGTCTGGGTGGGATGGGTATATCCTTCAGTGAGTGATCTATTGTGAGTTTATCCATGTTGTAGTGGTTGGTCTATACAGTGCTCGACCTCGTGTTTGTTGTGGGAGCAGTGTAGGTAATGTTGGATGTATGATACATTTATGTATCAGTATCCTTGTAGACCTTAGTTATGATCCGAAGAGAGCTCAATACAAAAGTAGAGCAAATATTTGTGGGAATAAATTTTAATGGTTCATTACAAGCGGTACTGCCGGTTTCATATATAGATTTTCACAATGAACTCAGGATATCTTCCACTCCGCCCATTTGCACCTTATATATTATAGCGGATGTTTTTTTTCGGAATGGGGAAGGCAGAGCAGGA
>VCCN01001624.1:424441-436124 GCA_006491835.1 Architeuthis dux
GATCAGCCAAACTGTAGGGGTTAACAACAAAGGTAAGAGATTCGATTGTTCAAACCAAAGTTTGAAATCCAGTTCTCATTTCACAAGATCGCTCCACATTGGTATAAAAATGGAAAAACCAAACTGAATATCCACTCCAAATTGGAGTTGGGGTCAGGTGAAGGTCAAACAAAGTTACCACCTCTTTGACATTAATACAATCCCTGGTAATTTTTCTTTTTACAAGTTTTACCGGCAGTAAATCAATCTTAGGTTGAAGTGGCCTGATGGTTACCAACACGGAAAATGGAATCAGTGAGCCGAGGCGGTTTGTGTTCTCTTCGCACTAATGCCCTTGCAAAAGGCATGAATCCATCTCTTTCCCCTCTCCCAGCTATGGGTAAAGAACAGGGCAGGCTGGGCTCTAGCCTTGACTGAGAGAAAGACAACTGAATCCAAAACCAGTAGTGAAAATAGCATAAATACCCTGCCAAAAAATGATTTGCCCACAAGACGAAGGACAGATTGGCTTCATGATATCAACTGTGAGAAAATAAAGAGATCAAATCCATCTTTATGTGTTTCAAACAAGAATCATTTGGCTCTTAAAATCTGGTGATCATGTTTTGTTAGTTTGTTTACAAACAAAAAAAAAAAAAAAAAAAAAAAAAAAAAAAAAAAAAACTTCTTCCAACTTACCTGTGGGAAAGAGACAGGTGGGGTGGTCTGTGAAATCAGGGGGATAATAGTCACACCAGAATGGCCACCAATTACGGGAACACTCACTTTAGATACATTCAGACCCTAAAAAATAAAAAATAAAGATGGAAGTTCTGGTTAAAAAAGCTTTTAACATCTTATATAATATAAAAGCCCATGTCACTGTGTGTTTCTTTGCTTTAGCATGACACAAACCGAGAGGAAGAGAGTAAGCAAATGTGTGTGTGTGTGTGTGTGTCTCTATATCACTACTGCTGCTATACTCTGGTTGTGTGTTCGCACATTTTGGGGAGATGGTACGTGACCAAAACACCATATCATGTTCCCTGCTGCTGACTTTGTACTAGAACAGGAAACAAATATAGGCATTTCTGATTTTTTACAAATAAAACTGTTTTTCATATTTAAAGTGAAATTCATTTTTCACTCAAGTGTTGCCTTATTGTTTTAAAATTATTTAAAGAAGAGAGAAAGGAAAGGAAAGGAAGGAAAGGAAAAAAAGGAAAAAAAAAAAAAAAAAAAAAAAGAAATTAAAAACATGAAGAGTTGTAGAAAAAGACAGAAAAATGAATTTTATTCAATGTATGCATATTTTGTTAGCAACGAATACATTTACACTAAAATATACATTTGTATAATTTATCCATATATAAATAATCCAGTCATTTTTGATGGGCACTCTACTAGTGTCAAGATATTGCAGCAAAAGAGTGGGCTAACTAAACAATGGAAACATTTTGTGATCAAATCAAATTGATCAAAGTAACAGTTTCAGAGATTTGTGGCAGCAGCAGGAGGAGGTGGGGGTAGTGAGCAGAATTTATTTTAAGCTGTAAATCAGTGGACCCCACCACTGGGCAGCGGACCAAAACTTGGCCGCAAAGCATGTGTCACGAGGACGATAAGTAATGAAATATACTTTGGCTGTGTGTTCGCACGTTTTGGGGAGATGGTACATGACCAAAACACCATATCATGTTGCCAGGGCTAGAAAATAGGTCAAACGGTCGACTAAGTTAGAACAAAGAAAATGTGTTCAACCAACCAGAGTGGTTTAAGAGTGGCCAGGATTTCAAATCGGCTGGCAGTTTAGAGTCAGTTAGCGTCCAACAGAGGATCGATGGGTCAAACAAGTTAAGGGCTTGGCTCCTCAGCCAGAAGGAGAAGGAAGAAATCTGATTTGAACTGCTACAATCACTGTCAGTCCTTCAGTACAGAAACTCGTTAGGACTTTTAACAGAAAAACAGAATTCAATACCCCTGGTGAACCGGGAATAAAACGAACCATATTTTCAATTGAAAATAATGAATTTTGTCGTCTTTCCATCCAACTACGTAGGAGAGCCTTTTCTCCGGTAGGGACAACATGTTTTATTTCCCTCCACAGAATGTTCGCTTCCGTAAAGGTTCAGCCCAATGACGAGACATCTCACATAATCGGCAGAACATGTAAAATAGATGATTATTCTACAAATACAGGTATACCTTGAATAGTGCGGTTCAAGGTCTCCGCCCCGCCCCCCAACCTTATACTTGGGTGCATTAACTTCTACAGCAATACCTTGGCTGTAAAATAAAAACAAATTTCTTTGGATTTTAATTCTGTTTCTAAAAGGGTTTATCTAATGAATTTAATATTGAGTGTATTAGGCACTTATAAGTCGACTGATCCACAATAATATTATCAATATTAAACCAGTTGGGAGTGCAAAAAAGGTTGGGAACCCCCTGCTGTAAATAATGTCATTTTAACACTGTGATAAACAGTTTTTGCATTTTCAACTTACTTTCAACAAACCAAAAAAAAAAAAAAAAAAAAAATTGTTTTTTCAAAA
The DNA here is from genome assembly GCA_006491835.1 of Architeuthis dux. Lineage (NCBI taxonomy): Eukaryota > Metazoa > Mollusca > Cephalopoda > Oegopsida > Architeuthidae > Architeuthis > Architeuthis dux. The sequence continues at coordinate 426,976 of VCCN01001624.1, forward strand.
GATAAAAACGTTTATGCCAATGCTCAGTAAATATATAAAAATTATTTTATGTCATTTACTGATCGTTACTTTCTGTAAAATAAACTTTTTTTCAAAATTAGTTATTGACCTGCAGTCAAATGACATGTTGAAATACAAGTACAAACATGAAAACTGGATTGACTTTTATAAATGGCTCCCAGACAAAGGATATACTTCTTTAAAATCATTTGCTCTGGGATTTCACACAGCCTATTTGTGTGGGAAAACTTTTTCAAAGCTGAAATATATTAAATCTGTTTATAGATCAGTGTTAACTCATTGACACTGCAGTCAGTTTTGATTATAGGATCCAAAAACTTTGAACCATAATAATTTGACAATATTTTGTCAAAAATGTTTTAAAAAGAATTTCATAATACTCATTGATTGATAATACATGGAAATGTATGTACCTTTAATGAAAGGCAAAGTAATTAAAAAAAAACAAACAAAAAAACAAGCTGTTTCCATAGCTTTGTATGAACATCGTTTCATTTTAAAAAGATTATGATTAAGATATATTATATTATATGATACTATTATTAGCAGCAGCAGCCTGGCCTGCAAGACAATTTCTAATCCAACCCGCCTCGAAAAAAGTGTCAATTCCTACACTAGGCAAATAATCAATCATTTGTACCGAAGATTTAACATCTGTGGATTTGCTTTCTTTCAATTATTTAACAGCATAATATATGGGATTTTAATTTCGGACAAAATGAATGCCTCATAAACGAGGAACAATTCTTTCTTTTAAATCGAATTGCACACTTACCCTGGCTTCTGCAATAAATGTATTGGCTCGTACAATGTCTAAAGTAGTGATACCAAATATTCTCTTAGGGTCATAGACACCTCTGTTCTTGAAGACTTCTGAAGCAATCGGCACCGTAGAGTTGACCTGAAAAGAGAAAGAAAGTCAGGATTTAATGAGGCTCTCGATACAGTAATTGACAGGAGGAGGAAGAGGAGGAACATCTGTTGACAGAGGAAGAGGAAGAGAGATAATGAAACCACTAGTTAAGATTTCCATATACATAGCCAAGACCTTGGAGTAATTTTAGTTTGAAATTCCCAGGTTATAAACTAGGACAGATGTTGGCTGGAGGACAACGTCAAAGACTGTGCCTATAACAACCAAGATGAGGACATCAGTAACAGTAAATCAGTGTATAATGATCATTTGGTTTTTTTTTGTTTACTTTTGGTCACCCTTAAGCAAAGCCTATCAGACACTTTTCACATCAACGGTTTAGTAAGAAGAAAGTTATTTATGCCACAGAATTAATAAAAGAGTTAAGATGACTTATACGAATTAGAAACACTAAAAATGAAGAGCAATAAGAGAATTTAAAAAAAAAAAAAAAAAAAAAAAAAAGGAAGGGACTAACATTGGGGAAGGCATTTGTTCACTCTTTAAAAAAAATATTGAGATTGTACTCGTTGGGAAAACATTTAGAACAGAGTTTGTTCCACAAAGCAGATGTTCTTGAGAAGAAGATATTTGCGTGGAACTTGTGCGAGTCCTTGATATATCTAAAAAGAATGGATGTGCCAGACAGGAGGGACAAGAGCGAATGTAGTTCATCTGAACACTTTCCATGAAAGTAACGGTAGAAAAGTGATAAACTTGCAACATTACGATGATGTGACAGTGGTTGGAGAGCGTGGAAAAAAAGCACATCACCCATAAGTCCATGCATTCGCTTCTGAACGCTATAGAGTGTGGAAAGTGCCTGATGAGAGTAGCCTGCCCAGATGTGAACGCAGTACTCCTTTTTGGGACAGATTTGGTGTACACTAAGGTTGAGAATTAGACTTTTGTTGATATTTTTTTTATGAGGGACATCACTCTCAATTCCTGCTAAGACCCAGTCAGTCATAAGGGAAGCGATTTTTGATGCCCTAAATCAAAAGTAATCCAGTGCCGAATCAGCCAGGAAATCCTTCCCAGTCTACTTTTGGGTACCTGAAAATGGTCCAATGGAATGGAACATTCTTTGCACTGCACACTCATAACGATAGTGACCATACAGTGGTCAGATCGGCCCTGGGGAGATAATACATGAGTAGCACAATGATCTGGGCCAGTAGTAAAGAAGAGATCTAGCAGATTAGGGTATTGGTTTTTGGCATCAGGAACACAGGTTGGGAAACCAATGATTTGAATTAGCACATATGCCAAAGAAACTGTAGCATTGTCTACCTTCAGTATCTGTTTTGTTGGAGATGCTAACCATTCTTTAGGGAAAGGTAATTCACTAAGATTTTGTCGATTTGGTGTGCAATCTGATCCGTTACTGCACAGCCATCATCCTGTGGTTGATAAAGCGTTAAAATAAACGCAGCAGTATGAAGAAGGACGAAGAGGAAACACATAAAAAGGCAAGTTCGCATCTTGTATGTATCTCCTTCACATGGGAAAGCCTTTATATAAACACCAAGTCTGGAGGTTGAGATGATCATGCTTTGTAATTAAAGGGCAATAGGAAGGTCAAACTATTCTATATGGCAGGATTGAGAACAGTTTCAGATAGTGCAGTCAATGTCAGAAAAGTTGGTGCGCAGACCTCTTTGTTTGTATAAGAAATGACTAAATTTAACTTCGCTGTGTTTCTTTCATGTCTGTTTTTACAACCATGGAGGAAAAAAGCCTTTCACCATTTGTTTTTATGTCATATCCATTAAAGCTAAACAGCACTAAAAGAATAGTTTATTTAATAAGGGACAGACAGAGAGAATAGAAATACAACAGTCAGAGACAGAGAGGTATACTTACAGGGTTGGTGATAATCCCCAGCATGGCTTTAGGGCAGAACTGGGCACAGGCATCAGCAAGGTTGGCAACAATTGATGCATTTGTGTTGAATAAATCATCTCGGGTCATACCTACAGACAGACACAGCAAAAGACAGGTTAGAAGAGATTCATTCTCGGGTTTAAAAAAAAAAAAAAAAAAAAAAAAAAAAAAAATTAAATGAAGTATTGTAATGTGGGATGTGAGTTCGAATCTCACTGAGTACTTACTCAGTATTTCCGATCTGAGCTTTATGCTCGCATGCAATAGCGAGACAGCCAAAGTTGAGTGGTGATAAAAACAGTAAAAAAATGAATATATTGAGCTTCAGTCTCCCTTTCATCTTTGTAGAAGTTTAACATACAAAGTTGCGACTGATTTTATTTACATTCTAACAAAAGCCTTTGAAACTAAAGTAAGTAAAAAAGCAAAGAGAAGGGGCTTCACGTGTCACAAAACTCATTAGGCAATTCGTCTCCATTTCTCAAACAATCCATGGAGACCAAATCATTGTTTCTTGTAGCAACTGTAGGTTTTTACGTGGGCTGAGGCTGCTAGCCCGACACTCAAGATGGACTGCCTTACAGGGCTCCAACTACCCTGCTATTTACCCATAACTGGGGGAGAAGAAGGGGATTTGTGCCTTTCCCAACAGCATTATTGCAAAGTGAACGCAAACTCTCCCAGCTGGAGTTGAAACCGTTACCAGATTCCATTCTCCATGCTATTAACCATTAGGCCACCTGTGCCTCCTCCCAAGTCGTACGTAGAATTTATTATGGGAAATCGAGGATTCCAGCTACTTGATAACTCATCTACGCCTCAAGGTCAAGACGGAAGAATTCAGAGGCAACATCTCAACTTGCTAGGAAGTAGCAATATCTGAGAATAAAGTTGGAAACCAAATTGTTCCTATGAACTTACACCCAACAAGAGTGCTGGAGCCTATATTTGTCATTACTGATAATGGATACAGCAAGCATTTTGATGATATTGCAGAGTCAAGTAATCATAGTCAATTACATTGTTTTAAATTAAAGTTTTGGATACTAGGGCCTATGAGAGGGCAATGCATCGAGTCAAAGAAAGCTTGTTTTAAAATAAATACTAAGCCTATCTCCCTTTTTTCTTTTCTTTTAAAACCTACACTAAAAAACATTTGCTATTATTTTAGCTTAAAAATATGAGGCAAGAGTTACCCTAAAAAAAAAAAAAATTTTTAAAATGCAGAGGGTAATTTTTAAATTTTATTTTGTACTTTAAAAGATAAAACTTGGTTAAAAGAACCTAAAAGCAATTATATTTATAGTAGTTATATTTTAAAATTAAAAATTTGTTGATATTCCCTATCATCCTGTAAGAATATCTAAAGTTGGATTCTATGCAAATCCCTGAATCTTAAACTACACGTAAAAAAATAATTGGTTTTAAACAAAACTGAAAAGCTATCTGTACAGTGTAGAGCTGCAACAATTAACTATTAAATTAAAAATCGCCAATATCGTCCTCTATGACGGTAAACTGAATATGTTTGGGTTGTGGACAAAACCAGACATTTAAGGATGTCATCTTGGGCTTTGAGAAACAGTGATAGACAATTTTCACCATTTTCTGGCATTTTATAAAACATTTTATAAACAACTAGTTATTAATCGAGAAAAAAAACCAAAAAAAAAACCCAACAGATTAATCCTTCATCAACCACCAGGCATGTAAAAATTACTACTACTACTAATAATAATAAAGTAGATGTGCAGTTTTAGACATGGTTTTGTTTCATTTTGTTTTAAATTAAAAACAAAGGGAAAGATAAATATGACCAAACCAAAAAGTTAGTGGCCAAATGCTTTTCAAAAAGGCAACATTTGTTTAATTTGGCCATAAAATGGCAACCCTGCTTTGAACCGACGTCTGTGCCCTGCAGACACCACAGGAAGAGAAAAGTATACATTTACATACATTGTATATGTATGTATCTATACCTTTTCACTCTTTATATTCCTCTCCCTCAGTTCAGTTTCTAATTTGCTAAAGCGATAGTTTAAAAAAAAAAAAAAAAAAAAAAAAAAAAAAAAACTTTCGTGCCAGAGATCTGTTCGTCCCAAACACATTTTCTACCGTCCACGGGGTGCTGTTAAATTCGAGCCCAGCATTTGAGTTTTATGATATCTCTGACAACTGATTTTTTTTCTAACTGAAAAACATGAGGTATGCATGCCCAAAGGAATCACGTGCTTGCAATTTCAGTGAATATTGGATGATCAAAATAGAATATATGGATTCAAATAAACCCCCTATATCAGATCAATACCTCTACAGAGTAAGAAATTGAAGCACAAAAAAGTAAAATCACATTGTAGGTAATTTGTAAATTAATAGACATACCTATATCTAAACCAAATTAACATTTTATTTTGGGCTAATCTCAAGCAAAATATGATACTTTTTAAAAACATTGATACTTTATGCAATTTGTTTCTGGCAACCTTGCTTCAGATACATTCTTGTATATTTAGAAAAATCTACATGGTACACTATTGTATTGTGGCACACAGTTTGAGAACCAATTGACTAGAGTGAAAGTAAAAGCAAAAAAAAAAAAAAAAAAAAAAAAAAAAAAAAAAAAAACCCCAAAAGAATCTTACCTGGTTTTCTGGGTACACCAGCAGGGATAAGGACCATATCTGCACCTGAAACAGCGGCTTCCAGTTCACTGGGTCCCATGTGACCGGTCACTTTGGCTCTTGTTTCAATATGGCTGAGATCTGCGGCCACACCCGGTGTGTGGGCAATATCAAACAGCGCCAAGTGGCTGATTAACGGACTGTTCTTCAAAAGTAACGACAGGGGTTGACCAATGCCACCAGCAGCCCCAAGAACACACACTTTGGCATTTTTCTGAAAAACATAAGGAAAATAACGGTTTACCATTTCGAAAAACTCCAGTCCATGTTGGAGATGACTGTTTTTCCTCCGTAACAAAAACAATCCTCACTTAATTCAGGGGGAGTTAAGTCTTCAGTTTGTCTATCACATCAAGTTAAACCAACCCTAAATATAAAATTAACAATTCCCTACCATGATTTGAAATCATGACCAAGTGATTGGGAGGCAGCTCTCTTGCCAACTGAGCCAAACTAACAAGTCCTACAAATTTATTTATTTTATAAACAATAAAAAAAAGTTACAGGAACCATCTTCAATCGGAATAGAAGTACGAGTGGAGTTCAACCCTGCAGCAGCCAGGTTTGTTATTCTTAAAGTCATTTATGGAACCAATTTGCTTCTCAAACGGCAAACTATATGGCAGTGAACTTTTCATTTTTTCTTTTCAACCGAATGTTAATGTAACGAAATAGACCCAGATCATGTTACCAGTAGCTGTTGCTGGCCAGAGTTGAATTTGTGTTAAACTGCATACGTGACCACACTAGAGAGATCGGGTTACCAAAAAAAAACGTTGAAGATTTGAAGAGAGGGAGGAGCGTATGACCATTAAGCATAGATAAAGGCTAGATCGAAACGGTTAGAAGCAGTGACCAGTGGGAAATTTGAATCCGTAGTAGTAGCAGCCCTGAAAAGTGACCAACTCTTTTAGACAACGACATGCAACAGAATTTCCGTACCTCAACGAAATCCGCAGACCAGCCCAGAAATTGACCTGCGTAGTGCGGAAATAAAACCTCAGATTTAAATTTGAAGATCCGTGGATTTTGTCATCTTTTCTCTCCACAAACATGAGAGTGTTTTTTGTCCGAAAATGAATTTCCCCATCATAGAAAGATCAGCTCCCGTCAGCAGACCCGGACAGAGAGACATCATCATCACAGTCCGCGGAGGAAATGATCGTCTCTGTCTCTATCTCACTCTGAATATTATCATCTCTATTTCTATCTCCCTCAACATCTCTTGCCCTCACGGCGACCAGAGAAGAAGTTTGATCGCCTGTTATGCTACAGTAAGAGTAAAGGAGGGCAACCAGTGCACAAAGGAAAATAATGTGCTCACAAAAGGTTAATAATTATACTTATACTTTCTAGCAACTTTAATAATGATAATCTGTGAATTGATGGGTGTTATTGCTTTTAATTTGTTTAGTACTGCCAATACAGTTTTATTAGCCATGGGAGATAAGCTGTGACAAAATTATCTTAATTAAACCCTACACCGTCAACCACTCCCACGTTGTGTTCAAAGATCGATGGACGAAGTCTGGATGCTGGAAATCGAAGTGTCAACAAAAACTGAAGGCAGGTGTACAGTAGCAATCACAAGACTGGAAACAGGAACACATAGACTTTATAGACAATAACAAAGCATTTATTCGAAGATCAAGTTGATACTTCGTCTGTCTGATGCAGGAGTTAACAGGATACAATACTTCTAAAATCTTCAGGTCAAGATTATTGCTTTTCTTATGAGGCGGAGAAGATTTATACAGTCCACTACTGGTAGCCTTGCAGGGAGATAGATCTTGGTTTTACTTTCCAGACTGGAAACCCTCTGTCTCATTCTGTAGTCTTTAGTTTTCAGTGGGACTTGAATAAGTTACTTTCTGGTTCTACCATACTGCAGTATACTTTGCCTCTCCACCTCAGAGATGAAAGTGTTTTTTATCAGCCTCCCCACAACGGCAAATTTGACACAAGGTCGGATTAGGGTGGGGGTCCTGCACGTTCGAGAAAAGTGTCAGCGATTCAGCAGGCGGCTAGTTTCAGAACTGATAAGATACAAAATCTTTTATGGGTAATCCTCAATTCTAGGGTTGGGTCTGACAGATAGGGAGAGAAATTTAACTTTTGACATCTTGTTTACCAAACAAGATTTCCATTTCTCTCCATTGTTTCGAAATCAATGACAACACGTCGCTAGGTTTCTGATAAGGACTTTCATAGCCACAAGCCTGTGTTCTGCCTAGGTTGACAAGTGTAATTTTTAATAATTTCTGTGCAGAATATCTTTCCATTTCCGCTTTTTAACCTTTCTCACTAATGTTTCTGATAGCGGCTTTTGTTTTTCGTTTCTCAAATCTCAAAACAAGAGTACATATTTCGATAACCAAACTGTTATGTACCCAGCAAATTCAGGCTTATATAATGTTCAATGTAACACTTATGTACTTGTAAAATCTAGCGTAACCATAGTATCATAAAAGACTTTTTCAAAAGGACAAATATAGATGATTAAAATTCTTGAGAACAAAAAGTTGTGCTACCATCTTCCCTTCCTGGTTTAAATCAGGGGCCCCCACAAACTTTTTAGACCCTTGTCTCCTTCATGGAATCCTTGATCACTCATCAACCCCCAGGCATGTTTTAAAAAAAAAAAAAAAAAAAAAAAAAAAAAAAAAAAAAAATCTATGTGCCTATTCATATGTAAATAATCCAAGCTTTTTGATGGGTACTACGCTCGTTGGATAACAGACAATTTGTTTTCTTCCTTGTCAAAGAGCTTCAATAAACAAATTGCAATATTCAAGTTTAGAAACTCGCTATCTAGCAATCCTTAGTCAAGTAAAAAGATATCAAGGATTGTACCAAAGACCAGTGGGCGCGCGTGCAATTTATCAACTCAAATCAAGCGAAACCAAGATGGATTTTGCAAGAAGAAACCAAGATTAATGAGAGAAGGCTTTCTTTTTTTCTATATAAAGAAGAAGAGAAATAAAAAGGTTGATAACCATCTTATTGCAAATTTTGTAATCAAACCAGATGTGTTATCTTCAGATAAACATGACTCCATTTATTACAATCAGATGATATCTTTACAGAATCAGTTTTAAAATAAACAGAGGTCAACAATTACGTGCAGTAGGTGGAAATAGACCCACCCCTCTCCATCATCATACATTGGACCTTGGACATTTCCACCTTCTGCGCATCATTTTTAACCTCTGTATATTTTTAAACTCATGATCACAATCAAATGATTGTGTGTTATCTTCAGATTGCACATCATTGATTACAAAAGTTAACATCAAGCATCAGCCAAACAATTTACTGCTATGCAAAACTGACATTTAGGACGAAGCTGTGAATCAATTAAAAATACAAATTAGTGCGGAACTCAGCAACCGACTGACCAAATGCTAATATCAAGGGGAATAACTACTGATCAAATTACCTCCTATCAGCTTCAGGTCATTTTTTTTAAAAATTCTCTCATAGTTATAACAAACTTTATTTCCGCCGCAGAAGAGTTCCACCGTCGATTGGTGCAGAATTTGGCAACTGGCTGACCAAATGTTTGACCAGGAGTCACCGAATAGCAAACAACGTTAGTGATTTACAGCAGGGCGATTTGAGATTTTTCAAGTCCCAAACTGATTATA
>VCCN01001624.1:512320-529455 GCA_006491835.1 Architeuthis dux
AAATGTATTCATACATTTGCTGACTTTAAAAGTCTGCAAATTGATGTAAATAACTTTGTGAAGAAACTTTGTTCAATGTCCAAGGGAATCTTTGTAAAAACTCAAAATAAAATTCCTAGCCCTTTTTCCAGGCCTCAGATTTGAGCGAAACATTGCCACTGATCACAACAAGAGTAGATTTTAAAACTTGTCAATTTTTGTTTTTTTAATCTTCTCAAATTCCAGTCTATGAGTTTGACAATTATAAAGACAAGTAAATATCTGTTGCTTTGCTAACGGTACATCTGGGGGTGGAAATCTAAAGCACTTTAGTATCTGAACAAAACTCATGGGGGTTGGCTTAAGTGACCATCCCTGGTACAACCAAATTTTCTGCTCACAGATACTCGAAAGTTAGTTCAATTCAACCTCATTTTTCTTTGTGGCTTTTCTTCTTTTCCCAATGGCCAAGTTCAGCCATACTCCTTTAGCGAATATCTTTACGTTTCACCCCTTACCCTTTTGTGTACCCCTACCCTAGTTTTCTCTCCCTCTCCCTGCCCTTTATGTTGCTATTCTATTTTCAAAACCTCTCCTCTACCCCCACCCCATTAAGTGTAAAATTTGTATTTTTAAAGTCTGACAAATGGAAGTGTGCGAATACTTTGCTTATTATAATATAGATTCCATATTGTTCTTACCTGTAACCGGATTCTCAAATGCTGAGCTGACATTGGCTAGATACAATGATTTTGATCTATATTCATTGTTTATTATCCTTATCATTGTTGCTTTTTCTACAAGCTGTTAGCCAGTTCATTCTCTGCCCTTCTTAAAGTGATATCAATTCTGGACCAACAAAATATTGTGGATAAAACCATAAACAAAAATGAAGATACTCCAAAAAGATTCTGTATTGAAAGCAAAAATCTCGGACAAAATCTGCTTTCCTCAGGTGTCTTTACAAATATTGCCAAATATTACTTAATCTCCTTGTAATTACATTCTAAGAACTTTTTTTTTTATTTCCTGTGTCTGAATTTTGTTAGAAAGGGTGTTTTAATTATTGTATGTTGCTTTGTCGGACTATTTTCCTCGTCTTTGTATCTGTTTTTTGTCGAACAAACTAGGAGGATAAAAGCATGTGTTGCAGTAACAACATTCAACTTTCCAGAACAAACAACACCCGATGAAGGCCGGAGGGTACATGGCCGATACAATGTGAAAAAAATACGATGTGAGCAACAAAGCCGAGGAAAATAGTCTGACTAAACCACATATAATGATCGTCTGATTTTATTGAGCAATCCAACGGGAAAACAAATTACAGCTACTGTTTACAAAGAATGTTTGTTGCAAAAAGCTTCTATGAATTTAAGTGTCGTAAATTCCAATTTGATTCCTCACGTTGGTCTAGTTTTTCAACTCTGCAAATCGTATGTTGAAGAGTTCATTAGAAATTCTTCCAGCTTCGCATAATACTGTCTGCTTTCCTTGCACCTGCCCCAACCCGACATCAAAGTGATTTTCTCCAATTTCTTGTTTTATTTTCCTCCTCCTTTTCAGCTGTGAATGTTGTTGGTTTTTTTTCTGATAGAAGAATCCCATGTTGTGAGTAGCTTGTTATTGCAGGCTGTGGCTTTGTGAATATCTTCTCCTCCAAGGAACGTTCATTGTTGTTGATCAAATTGGTGAAGAAGAAACATCTGTGTCATTCTGATTTCTTCTGTCTCGTATTCATTCTACGATTCTTCTTTTTTTACCTCTATCGACCAGAATTTAGTGAACTTTTATAAGAACCCACTTTCTTTTTGTCTTAACTCTATATTGGAGTCATTGGTTTACTTTATGCATCTTATATATAATATATACACACACACACACACACACATCATACATCTTATTTATATGTATATATGCACATTATGCATTTTATTTATTTATAACCAAACAAGCTGAAAACCGACTCAGAATAGCGCAGAGAGCCATGGAAAGAGCAATGCTAGGGATAACTCTAAGAGATAGAAAAAGATCAACATGGATCAGAGAAAGGATATTATACAACTAATTAAGCATCAAAAATGGAGATGGGTTGGTCAGCTAGCAAGAAGAAATGACAATAGATGGGGGAGAAAAAAACTAACCAGTGCCCATGGGACTGTAAACAAAGTAGGAAAAGATCAGACACAAGATGGAGGGACGAGATAGAAAGGTTTGCCGGTAATCTAGTCATGGAAGGAGATGGAAAAGGCCTTTGTCCAGCAGTGGACTTATAACGGCTGATGATGATGATAATGTGTATTTTATTTATTTATTTATATATGTATATGCAAATTATGCATCTTATATATATATTTAAATTCTTTGAATATCATTAACCAGGATGGCACCACATTTTATTTTCCTATTTCTTCATGTTTGTGCAGAGATGAGTAGGTGATGTGGACAGTTGAGCACTTTCAACAGATTTTCCCACCAGGCAATTGGGGGCATTTTCAGCAGTAGTTTGCCATTCGTGTAGCTAGCAAGCGAGCACACGCACACACATATGAGAATCTTAGAGAATTGTCTTTCAGTTTAAGATTTGAAACTAATCACAGAGTCCGTTTACCAATGTGTATGTCTCTGCATTTCATATTGTATATGTATATGCATATCTAAAGTCTCTCCTATTCATATGCACGCTCCTAAGAGAGCATCTCATGTCTTGGCTTGGCTTCAAGATCAAAGATTTTAGAGGGTTTTGCACATGTGTTGCTATTGCAAGCCCGCAGGAGAAGGTCTGGCAGCCAGGGGAAGCTCCTCTCTTGCAGTGCTACCTTTTTTCTTCTGCTTTAGCTCTGCAGTTTGTTTTGGAAAGAGTGGTGGCTTAGTAGACCTTGTGCCACTGTGTGTTCTCGTCAGCAGCCGCTGTTGTCCACTGATGGAGGTTGATTCCACAGGAGATGAGGATCCTTTTTAAGGGGTCCTTGTATCTCTTCTGTGAAGCCCCACTTCTCCTCCAGCCACAAACTAGTTCTCCGAATAGGAGGCTCTTTCGTAGCTGATATGCATATAAATATTTTCTCCCCTTCATATGCTCACTCCTAAGAAAATATCTACTAATTGGTCATGTATGCATATATAGAATGGAACAATCTAATAATAGGTATACTAATTGGTCATGTATGCATATATGTAATGCAACAATTTCAGAAATGGTTGAGATGGAAGTTAAAGTGGAAACAAGTGGAATACACCGTTTTTCCATTCTGAATTTCTGAGATAAGGAATTATCATTCTTATTCCCCAATTTATTCAGACTAACGTCCTCATCTTGCAATAACAATGAAGATGAGGATGCTAGTCCGAATAAATCAGGCGTTTTTTTATTGGATTTTTGATCAATTATTTCATCACTAAATATATTGGCGCTGAGTATTATAGGGCTATAAAGACTGCATATTTTTGCCTATTGTAAATCTGATGTGCATGTGCAGAGATGCATCTTTATATTCATCCATACATAAAACTGGATACATTTGCATAAATCAAGAGAATTGCATGAAATAGAAAGTATGTGATTTTGATTTTTCTTCATTTCAAAGTTGCCTAACCAACCCAATCTTTTAGTTCTGTCATTTTTAGGATTATCACAGCTTTACGACTTGTTTTATCACAAGGATTCTGATTTCATTTATTCTGAAGATGATCAATTTTCAACTCTTTTTTTTTTGTATCCTGGCACAGTTCTTCTATATGCAGTTGTCCTTTTCAATGTGGACACACACACACACACATGCATTCACAAACACACACCCACACCCACACCCACCCACACACACACATATGCATTCACAAATTCAAGCTCACATATTCTCTGATACTTCTAAGCACACACACACACAATAAACGGGGGGGGGGTGTCATCATTAACTGTTGATATTTCTCTACACAATGAAACTCATTTATCTTATCTTATTTTATCTTCCAAATGTACTTCAGGGTGTTGTGGGGGAGGAGGAGATGGTGGTCGATGGCTTGTGGGTCACCTCTGACGGATAGGCTACAGGCTAGGCTACAGGCGTTGAGTTGGCCACACCCTCGAACCGATGCCTGCGAGGTCATGGTGCCTGAGATTGTAGGCTCTGAATGTTGGTTGGTAATGAAACTCATTAAAATGACATATTCCCATCTACACTATCAATGTTAATAAATAATCTACCCATCTGGTTTTATCATTCTGTCCTTAATTTGCTGATGACTGAATATTCATAGAGGGCCTACACTGCTCATAACCAGAAGCCATCTGTTAGAGCCCTGCAGTTTGTGAAAACCCCTGGGAGCATGTTTGGTGTGTGCCGCATTCTATTGGCAACTTAAACAGCAGTGCACATTATGCACTTTTTGGAAGGGGGGGGTAATCTTTCTGCCCCAAATTGATTGCTCCAAGTTCCAATCCAAAAAATCAAGACTTTGCAAATAGCCTTACAGTAAAGATGCACAGCATTTTACAGCACTAGAAGTGCAGAGTGGCTGAACGGTTAACAGCACAGAGAATGGAATTGACAAGCAGAGTTCAACCTCTGGCTGCGACAGTTTGTTTTCTTTGCACTATTACTCTTTGGGAAGGCATGAATCCATCACTTCTCTCCCAGCTATGGGTAAAAACTAGGGAAGACTTGGTTCACTAGCCATGGTTGGCAACCAGTTTAGGAGACAGGGGAAAACCAGCCTGATGATGGATGGGCTCCATCTGGCTATTTCACCCTTGACACACCCATGATGAAATCATCTGTGGTGCCTCAATGGCCCTGCACTGGGTTACAGGATAGAATTTAAAAGGTAAGAGGCTAATTAAAAAGAGAAAGTTATTTTTCATAGATTCTTTCTGTCCAATATACTGGCACAATTTTTATATTTCACTTTGGTTTTGTTAGCAAAAAAAACAACTTAGGCATTACATAATAATTGGTGTGAAAATTTTGTCCGGTTTTTGTTTCTAGCCATTTTTCTGACTTGTTGATGACCTAATGGTCAGGAAAGACATTCGACTATCTCAGTGGTTTAAATGCAGGGCTTGATGGTAGTTAATTTGCTGTTTTCTTATTCAGCTAAATCTGACAATGCTTGCTCCCAATTATTGTCTCTGTTTCTGTAATACTCAAAGAAACTTACAGAACCACATATTTCACTCTGAACTGTTAACTCTTTCAAGACTCCTGGGACATATATATCCTGAGGTTTCTATCACTGCTAGAATATATATATGTCCTGTAGATCTCTTTTATATGTCTATTGGGACGTTTTAATTCAGGCATTAAACACAATAGGTTAGTCTTGAAAGAGTTGATCAGTCAAAATAAGGTTTTGTGCTAGAATCTTTGTCAAGTGGGCTTTTCTTTTCTATTTCATGTTTAAGTACTCTCTTAGATATACAAGGTCTGTCTAAAATTTTAAAATAGTGCACCAATCAGACGTTTTAGTGTGCCAAAATGTTCCCAATGCTCAAATCCACCCTGAAAAATTGTCATTTTCAAACAATAGAAGAAAATGTGCCACAAGACCTGCACACCATCCCTCAAAAGAACTTCCAAAACTGAAAATAAACGCTGGGAATGTTGTATCGACCATAACAGGGGCTGTTTTGAAGGAGACAAGTCTCATAAGGTTTTAGGTGAAGCTATCAATTTGTTTTTGAGAAAGTTTGGTTTCTTTTTGGAAAAATTTTGTGTATTGGACAAAAAGAGTTGCCGGAAAGGAAACATTTAAAGCCTTACTTTCTGGGTGATTGAACTTCTGGAACAGACCCAAAGTGCACCCAACCCATTCACAGTTAATGTTATCAGGTTTGCAAGATCTGCAATTGCACGGATGGTGAGAATTCTGTCCATGTATACTTTATAGACAGACACATTTGCATAAATCTTCACTTCCACTTCTGCACTGATTAATATCTGTCTTCTAATGGCAAATGATCTCTTGAGATGGGGTGTCATCAACAGGGTATATTAGTCACATGGTGTGAATTTTTGGCACACTTTATATATCCTGGGTAATGTGAAGTCATCTTGCTAGTATTTAACTAAATAATCCCACTTCTATCTCCTCCTGGTCCTCTGTTACTGATAATGGCACAGTGTCCAAATACTCTTAATTGACTGTCATGTATTATGGATCAGCTCACAACTGCAAATAACGCTGGCCAATTTTGCAACATTTGATAAAATAATCATTCACTCAGTCACTTCTGTACATTGGTGCCTCTTTGATGAAGCAGCTATCATTTCAATCGACTGCTACAATTGGTTCTTCTTCCATCTACTTATATAATGAAAAGTGTGATTTATTTTTGTTTCGCTCTCTTTAACAACTCTTCAACTTATAAGGTAACACTTTTACTGATTAGAATATCTCCTACCATTTAAAACAATGGACTCTTCTACTCAAAAAGTTTCTTTTCTTAAAAAACTCATCTGATAGAAATTCAAATATATCTGAATTTTTTAACAGGGATTAACTAATCTTAGAATAATTTGGATTATTTGTGAATGTAGCTCAGTGGTAGAACAAAGGAGCACAAGTCACTGGGATGTTATGTGTGAGAGGTGGAAACATAACCTATGACATTGGATACATTGACTGCACCAAGGTTCACGCAGGAAATGGTGGGGAGGGTTCATTATGTCTGATTTCAAATTTGGTCAGAGAACTCTTTCCTTAGTGTTCAGTTGACTCCAGAGTACAAGTGTTTGTCTCGAATCTTAAAGAATTTTGTGGCCAAAAAGAAAACAACCGGAAAAGTCTTGAAGTCAAAAGCTAAAAGAAATGCTGGAATCTGGATCCAATTGGTCTTTCAGCTTGTGTACCGATCACCTTTAGTGATTTTTTTATTACAAGATGGGATTGCATGTCCCACCCCCACTTTTTTTTTCTATTTTTACATATACTATTCCTACTATTTATCCATAGCTGGGAGAAAGAGATGGATTAATGCCTTTCATAACAGCATTAGTGCGATGTGAACACAAGCTGGAGTTTGAGCTCTACTTGCCGATTCCATTCTGTGTTCCATTAACCATTCAGCCACTCTGCGCCTCATTTTTCATTATTTCTGTTGTTGTAAATTGCCAGCTGAAGAAGACCTCATGGTCCTTAACTTCATGCGAGTGCTAAGCACAATTTGTATAAAACGGTCTTCCTATCTTGTAAAACAAAGCCTTCTTTCTCTTTTCTTTTGATGTTTATGGCAGAGAAAAGAATGTTTGAACAGAAAGTCGTTCTGCTGTTGCATTTAATTCCCTGGCTCGCTGTGAAGGAAGCAGATTTATTATTCCACCAATTATCTCTGTTGTATGTTGGATGACTTGACACTCTGAAAGTTTCACTCTGCTTCTGTAATTCTTTGTCTGGTTAATTAAAAATAATATCCTATTAACAAATGATGGAGCCACAAAGATGAGGGTTCTATCATTAATGGTATCCTGTCTCTTGGAAACGGGGGCCCCGCTACAACCATATATGGAATTGTTTATATCACCAGGGGGCATAACCTGCATCTACCTAGCTGCTCTAAATCTACTCGCTGCCAAATATATTTTTTAATGTTGTAACTTCTGTGCCCGGTTTTTCTCATAAACATTTGATGGAAATAGAATGTCTTCATTGCACATTTAAGATGGTTTTATTTTCATACAAATCAACTAATAGGTACAACAGAATATCTAAAAATAAATATAATGTATACAAAAATGTATGTAAGAAAAAAAGGATAATACGATATCATATGACGAGTTAGCTTTTCTGTGGCACTGAACTGATGATTTGCAAAGACATCCGAAGCAGCGAACGGGTTAAATACTTCTTTCTTAACATCACTAGCAATTTACTAATATTGGCCCTTTATCTTTCATTGGAAGGTGCATCTCATATTTGGTAACCCTCTGGGAATTTTTAACCAAAGCCTTTATTCAATCCACAGGGTAGGTTGTTCTCATTCAGCTATCCATGCCAGAGGATATCTCATATTAGTTAATATGTGTCCTTGCAATGTTGCTTGTCTGCCTCTTCCACTGAACCAAAGTATCTTACTTTTTGTGCTACCAAACCCAGGAATTGAACTCATAACTGCCAGACAGGTTACAAGATATGCTTAACCAATGCTTTTATCCACTAGGCCAGTGGTTCCCAACATTTTTGAGTCATTCCCAACCTTTGTCAATAAGATTACTAGTATCCCCCTCCCCTTCCACTTAAGTTGCAACAAAAAATAATTTCAAATAATTATTTTATTTTGTGTATAATTAGAGAGCTTTGTAATACGAATATTTCTATAAATTATTCTTAAAAAATACCCTTCTCATAAGAAAATTCATTCAAAATTCTTATTGAAATCGGCCCATTAGTATATTTTTGGTGAAATTTTAAAATATGTGTAAAAATAGGCTGAATTTTCCCAATGCATATTCTCATGGTTTACCAACTTTTATTTTTACCTAATAGTCTTATTCCCCCCTTGGACTACCTAAATTCCCCCCTGGTTGGGAACCACTGCACTAGGCCATATAAGTACATGTATACTGATAATTCTTCATCTCAGAAAATCAGACAAAAATAATTTCAAATTCAAGATTTTTCTTTTCTTCTTGCCTACAAATCTTCACGCAATGACGTATATTTCTTCTTAATAAAAAATAATTTTAAAAGTTAACAAAATGTATGGCTATATTAAGAACCTTCAGTAATTTTTTGAGTGTCTCTTTTTTCTGACTAATATATAGATTGGATAACGAGAACAATATCAAATTAATTGGGAGTAGAAAAAAAAGCTAATAATGACATTGATTTTTTTTTTTTTTTTTTTTCTTAAAGAAAAAGGAAATTTCCACATTGAGGCTAAGAATTTATAATTAAAGTCTTAAAATAAATTTTCATATAAATTATTCGTTGTTGGGGAACAAAAATAATGAGTACTTATTTTTTTTTCCTGCTGCTCAACGTTCAACTCCGAACTTGAATAGGGCATGGGTATTCGTTAGGCAGATGACAAAAAGTTTAATTTTGAAATATCCTCTTATGTTTGTTTCTTTTTGGTGTCAAGTTTGAAAATATCATTTTGGTTTGTGTCTGAATGAAATCTCCCAGAATGGATTATTGCTGATTTGGAAATGGCTGGGAAAAAATGAAAATGAAAAACTCTCTCTCTCTCTTTCTCTTTCTCTTTCTCTTTCTCTTTCTCTTTCTCTCTCTCTCTCTCTCTCTTTCTCTCTCTCTCTCTTTCTCTCTTTCTCTCTTTCTCTCTCTCTTTCTCTTTCTCTTTCTCTCTCTCCTTCTCTCTCTCTCTCTCTTTCTCTCTCTCCTTCTCTCTCTCCGAATTTCTATTTAATTAATCTGGGTAAGAAGCCTAAAATGTGCTTTTCTCCAATCAGTTCCATTGAGTGCATAAGAAAGTTTCTGAATGAACGTAGATTCAATTAGCTTGTGACTGTTGACACTTGCAGCTGTTCTGTTGCTTTGAAACTTCTGTCTCCTGCTTGTTTCTACCTGTGTTTGAGGGTTATGCTTTCAGTAATAGCATATGGGAAAGGCAGTTTAATAAGAGGGTAGGAAGAGAGAGTACAGAAAAGAGGGTTAGGTAGTTAATTAAGAGGGTAGACCTGCTTTGAATGTTACGCTTTTAGTAGTAGTTTAATAAGGGGTAGGGAGAGAGAGTGTGAAAAAAAGGTTATGTAGTTTAATAAGAGGGTAGGAAGAGAGAAAAGAAAATTAGATAGTGTAATGAGAGGGTATACCTGCTTTGAATGTTATGCTTTTAGTGATAACGTAAGGGATAGATAGTTTAATAAGAGGGTAGGAAGAGAGAGTACATAAAAGAAAGGTAGTTTAATAACAGGTTAGACCTAAACTTAATAAGAGGGTAGGAAAACAAAGGACAGAAGTTTAGTTGTGTCACCCAAAGAGCAACACAGTATCCTTCTTTTTTTTTTCTAGCCTGTTATTCATGATGGACCAAGATCAGTGTGTAACATCAGTTTCTTTTCTTTCAATAAATTGTCAAAATTTATTCTCCTCTTTTGTTCTATGAACAACAGCTCTTAGCGATATTCTTAAAAAAGTTTTCCATGATCTCCATTTTCTTTGTGATTGATGGCGATTCCGTTCTATTTGTTGGTCAGGGCTTTTATCTTGCAAGTATTATCTTGCAAGTATTATCTTGCAATGGACAATGGGGGTTTATATCGCAATAGATTACTATTACAATTGCCACCTTCTGCAGTTAATGGGTTAACAATGGTGTGGCTAAACACTTCCTTGCTTCTCTCTCATCTGTCCTAGGGCTATTTCCGTCCATTCTACCCTCAGCTTTATTAACTCGGCTTTTCAAGAGACTTTTGTCACTTTTGCCATTGACATTCAGCATTTGCGCAACTGGAACTAATGCATCTCTTTCATTGTTACCAACACAACATTAGAATCTTCTTCCTCCAAAGTGGTTTATAAGTGCTGAACTCTATCAAAAGACAATTATCTTTTTGGATTTTTCTCGCTTCTGTTATCTTTGGCAAAGAGATCTGTGTCACGAGAAGCCTTTCTTTTTTTATTCTCATGCTCAAGATCCTTGCCACTCTGCATCTGGCAAACATTCTCAAAGAATAGTAATATTCCCATGACTTATTTTTTTATTAGATGAAGCATTGTCAACAATTATTAATTTTTGACTAGTATTTCTTTCATCTTGATTTTAGTTGCTTTTTATGACACTACTCAAACTGGCAGTCTACAGCCATTGGTAAACAATGCACATCAGACATTAAGAATAGACTCTAGGCGAGACTCAAACTCATATCCCTTAACCTTTACTTATGAACATAAAAACAAGAACAAACATGGCATTAAACAAATGGGGGGGGGGGGGTGAGTAAAGGATAAGTTTAAGGGTTAGATTTGATCTCCTGCAAGCCGTAAGAGTTCAATCAGTAGAGCAGTTGCTGTACATAGACAGGCTTATCGAGGTGAAGGGATACGAGTCTGAGTCTCGCCTAGATCTTATTCTTTATGTCCGATCCATCCTGTTTACCAATGGCCGTAGACTGATGGTATGAGTGGTCGTGATATAAAACAACTAAAATTAAAATGAAAAAATACTAGTAAAAAAACTATTGATGATTTTCAAATAGTTTGAAACTTGAAAGCAACAAAGTTATTTGGTTTGAGAATAAAACAACTGAATTAAATTTCCTTTTGAAAGTGTGCAGGAAACGGGTGTGGGTTCAGCCCTTGGCTGAAACGGGGAGTTTGTTAACTTTATAATTTGCATAATTGATCAGAATGTAAGCTTGAGGGTAGTGACTAGAGAATGCGGAGGAAATTCTATTAGTGGTTCAAGTATTTAATTAATCAGTCGTCTCTTGAATTTTGAGGAAAAATTAATTTGTGAAGAGAAATATTGATTGGAAAATGAATTGTTGATTATTTCGACTTTTTGGAAGAATTAATTTTCCAAGTGTTGAAAATCAGTTTGCCTTTTGACAGCAACCAATTTTGCAGGGGTTTGCCTTCAAACCAACAACGGGGGGCCTAGAATATGCTGACTGCAGAGGGGTAAGACCCCCCCCCCCCAAATAGGCGCCACCTGTTTTTGCACCAAAGTCACAAAACTCTAGTTAAAAAAAAATAACCGTTTACCAAAGTCGCAACATTCAAATTAAATACCAAAATCGCAAGACACTATTTTGGGGATTTTAAACTGATTTCGGCATTAAATGACCCGTAAAGGATTGATATGCCGCTAAACAAATCAATCAATCAAGGCAACAAGAGTTTGAGCTTGGGCAATTTCTTTAGGCTCGAATGCCAAACTGCAATTAACTACTAAACTGATGAAAACACAAGTTTCATATTGTAGAAATGAATTGCCCAGGATATAATGATTTTTATTTGTAAACTAGTGCTACACGTGCTGTCAAAAATGACACCATATATGAAATTGATATTTTGTTTTTTGTAAAAATGACATGAATCTTTTATATCAGCATACTGATATACATACTCATCAACCCTTTTTCCTTTCCTTTGGGGTGTTATAGACAAAAAATAAATATACAAATACATGTGGCATATTATCATTTGTAAATAACTTTGAATTTATTCTGTATGGTATTTCCTGTAAGATTGAAGGCTTATAAACTATCTGCTCTAAAAAGAGGCATCATGTTTGTTTCAATTGCTCGTGAAGTTAATGCTCTATCTCTCCAAGAAATGGTGTGGTTTTCCTTATTTAACAATCCCCTTTCTCTCTGTCTTTTCATTTATCACAAATCTTTATTATAATTCACCTGTCTGTTTGTCCATATGTCCGTATGCGACAGCCTACCGCCAAAACCACACAACATAGCCCCATGAAATTTTCTCTGTTCCAATGTGACCCCGTGAAAGGTTTTCAGCAAATTAGTTTTTTAAAATCATCCCCCCCAACATGTTTTATGAGGGGTTGATTTACAATGTAAATTCATGCTAAAATGGATGCATTTTCATCTGTCCACTGACTGCTGCTTTTTTCAGCAGCAGTCAGTATAATGAGTGGGGACTTTGTATAGTTCTTAAGAGAGTAAGAGGGGGAACAGTAGGTATTTTGGTATCGTTCGTATAGAGGGGCTGAGTGTAAGAGGAAGAATGAGTTTATTTATTTTCTCTTAAGCGTATATTATTCCGAGAAAAGTCACAAATATCTAAAACAAATTAAATTAAAAACTATCTGATTTCCATGCATCTATCTATATATTTTATTAATTCTTCTTTTTTTTTTCTTTTTTTTCTTTTTTTTTTTAGAGCAATTTTCCCAGCCCATATGGGCAGGTATTTAGTCTAGTTATTATAAGTATAAAATGGCTTAGCTTAAGATATCAACGATGACGTCCTCTATTCCTCTAAAGTAGAGGAAAAAGACAGAACCTGTGCAGGAGAAGAGATTTCAGTGCTGGAGGGGCTGGACAGACCACCAGCAGCACTATCTTGGCTCGCACAGTCAGTCCGATGGCACGGGAAAGCCTGAAGCAACCAGGTGTTGTGCAGAGTTGCAATAGACTTGCAAATCATCCGTCTTTCAATGTCCGTGTATATCACAGCTTCTACACTGCTGTTTGTATGTCTAAAATGGAAGTGATAGTCCGTAATCTAGGTATGGGGTATCTTCAAGTGTTAGCTTCAGGCTCGTATTCTTGAGGGTGGATTACAGCGTCTAGGCTAGTCTCCTCATCATCATCATCAGCCGTTACTATCACTAGGGCACCAGGATGATAGATAGGGAGATTGCAAAAGGGAGAGTGATTCTACCCACATCTTGCTTAATATAATCCCAGCATGTGCCTTTAAGAGAAAAGATCCATTTTCTTAGGAAGAGAACTTTTTTTGTTGTCACAAGTTTCTTTGCAAGGAGAGCATTCAATGTATTGGGCCAGAAAATTTTTAAGAAATTTCAAATAAATGGAATTTTACCGATCCATTTCTCTTCAGTGTAATCTTGTGTATTCATTTTCTCCTCATTGGCTGTCTTTAAGGCACTGTGCTTAAAGTGCTTCTTTTTCTTTCTTTCTTTTGGTGGGTACTCAAGGTACTTCTTTCTTTTGCCACTCTCCCTTGGCTGTACTTTTTCTTTGTCCCCCTTGGCAGTCCTTAAGACGCTTTTCTTCTCCTTTTTTTTGTCCCCCTTGTTGTTCAACTAAACAATTTCTGTTGCCCATCTTTTTAGGGAACTGACAAATATAACCAAATCCAGCATCCAATATTCGGATTCTTTGCAAGGATCCAGTTTAATTTGCTTTCAAGCCACTGTACAAAGGTCACGACCTGGCCTTTCTAACACTGAGAAGATATTGGATCTCTTTTAAAGCAACAGCCACCCCCAACACTTTTTTGCTCTACCCGGGTAGTTACTACTTGTATTCTTCATCAGGAACCATGCATTTATTTCTTGTATGTGTGAGTGATGGAAATAGTGAAGTAATTTCTGCTTGAAAGCCAGCAAGGCCATAATGACTGCGATAACACCAATAAAGCCTTCTTTTATTCGTGCGCCACAAGTCGACCACAGTAGGCGGAGCCCCCCAAGTTAATATAACCCGTCTTTGCCTGCTGTTTGCCTTCGTGTAAGCTGATGGATTACAACGTCAGTCTGCAGCGGCACAAATTAAATTCTGTTGTCGTAAAGTTGTTGTGGGAATACTGATTGTCTTTGAATATTATCGAGTGAAAGGAGACGCTCCTTCCTATCTTCAAACCACAAACTGATAAGGGGCAGATAATTCTTGTCGGAACTATTAATGAGCAAAATGCTCAATGAATGATTTCTCTTGTTATCTCTTGTTTCTCTTTGTGTGCAAGCCTCTCATGATTTAGGCTTGAGTATCAGCTTACCAGGAAATACGGCTTTTAATATCATGAAGTAGACTGCCATTTTAAGGCAGTTGCAGCCAGGATCTCCATACGCTTCACTCAAGCTTGCACCCTGGAGAGGTCACTTCAGTCGTTCCATTGTCTACCGAGACCGAAAGGGTCCGCCTTCTATTTTATATGTTTTGATTCTTCAGTGTTTTGATATGGAATGAGCCGGTTCTTTCTTTTTATGAGGACAGAGAAAGGTCATTTGTAATTTAGTTTCTCTCATTTTATCATCTTTAAGGGTCATCAGGTACAAATTGAGTTGTCCCTAAAAAGAAGTGTGGTCCCCTACAGAGCTAGTAGTATTGCTTTATTTTGGCATCCCGGGTGGGCGGTCCCTGCTACATGGCTATTGATAGCTACTTATTGGCGCTCCCGGCTAGAGAACTATTAATAGATACTTATTTTCTTATACATACTACCATGAAAATAACCAATGCATCTCGGCACTGTGCCAACTAATGCTGCAAAAACACATTCTACGTGATAACGGCAGTCTTCGCCATGAAATTGCTCAATGTAGCACATGTAAACATTGTTGCACAGTTCTCAATGGTATGTTACACCTTGAATTGTTTTAAAATAAATTATTAATTACTGCTTGGAGTACATTTAGGTATTCATTCCATTGTAATACATTCTCTTAGTGCTTTCTAGTTTTTATTGAATTCGGTATAAATGTATTTATCTAGATATCTTTCTGTTAGAAAAGGAGCTTACCCATATCATGTATTTGACATTGTTTCTTCTGGTCGCCATTGGGAAAAATGTTTCTCCCTCTGCTCCAATGACTTCGGCTCCACTGGTTTTCGTCTTGTGCTTTTTGCTTGATTTTCTGTTTCAATCGTCAGCCCTTCAACCTCATTGTGCTATCCTGAGATGGTTATAAATAACGTCTCTCTCTCTCTCTCGACTGGCTTCTTGGGCATTACCCGTTTTGCCTGCCCTCTTCATATTACGCTTCATTTTCTGTTATTTGCTTCTGACATTTTTTTCTTTCAAGGAAAAAAGAAGGAAAAAAAAAAAAAAATTGACCGACTAGCACAAACATATTGCATTTGCTTCTGCATCAAATCTCAACAGAAATGCAGTCGTCTCTATTTGTAGCATTCGGCTATTATTTTTGCATGGATGAATGCAGAAAGGAATGGGGGGGGGTTGCTCAAACATCTATCGGTAGACAAAGAATGACCATCTAGTAATTGGTTTTTCCAAATAAAGACTGGGGCTTAAACAATGCTTTTTGTGCCTCTGGGATGTATTAATTCAGATTCAGTTATGCAAAAAGGTCTTTTTTCTTTTTTCAAATAAAGAAAATAATATTTAATGATGAGCTTTAGACGTTCTGAGAGAAAAACTAGTCAAAATATAAATAATGGTTGATAACACATCCTCTAATAAAAACTAAATCATGATAATATTGCTGAATAACAAATATTGCAACAAGAGATCGGGGTGGGTTTAAAGGTTAGATTTGATCCTCTGCCAACCGTGAGGTTCTCCTAGCTCAATCATAAAGAGCAGCTGGTATAGATAACTAGTCTTCCCAGTTGCAAAAGGGATGTGAGTTTGAGTCTCCCCAAGAGCATATCCTTTATTTTTGATTCGTACTGTTTACTAATGTCCATAGACTGACGGTCTGAGTGGTTACGATGAAAAGCAACTAAAATTAAGATGAAAGAAATACTAGTCAAAAATGAATAATGGTTTACAATGCTTCATCTAATAAAGAAATAAATCAAGATGATATTACTGACGGTCTTAATAGTTGCAATGAAAAGCAACTGAAATTAAGAAGAAAGAAATACTAGTCAAAAATCAATAATAGTGGAACCTAAGGGTCTAGTGGTCTGTAGTTTGACACCCTACCATTGAGCTATAATCACTGTTTGATGATTACAGTCCACATCCTTATTTCAAAGATTGCCCCCAATCTGCTCTTCACCTCTGCTCTTCACAACCTTGTGTTTGCTCTTCTTCCCCACTGTTGGTTGTCAGTTTATAAAGCATATGTTTTGGCTGTTTCAAATGTTGTTTGTTTGTTTTTTGTTGATATTGATTTTTCTTTTCTTTCTTTTTCAGGTGAGTATCCAGTTTTCCATCTTTTGACTTTTGGTGAGAGAATGTTTTTCTATTTCCCTTTTGGCGAAAGTGTTTCTAAAATCCAGGCTTTGAAACCATTTATCAGATTCTTCTGATTCGGACCCACTTTGGTGGTATGAGAGTTGTTGTTTCTAAAGTTTATATTGGGTTTGAAATCTTAATGCCCACCAAACTGCAAAGCCTGAAAAAAATAAAAAGGATGGATTTCTGTCTGAATTTCAGAGCTGAAAAATTATCATTATTATACAACGATTTACTCGGATGAAGCATTGTCATCATCTTGGTTGTTATAGTCATAACGTTTTGGCAGTTGTACCCTCCAGCCTTCCCAGAGGCATGCCAACTATGATGGACACCTGAAGAAGGCTGGAGGGTACAACAGCCAAAACGTTATAACCATAACAACCAAGATGAGGACATTAGTCCAAGTAAATCAGTGTATAATAACAAGTATGGATGTTTCATCTTTTTGTGCTGCTGTTCCAATTCATTCCTTTAAATGCTTTTTCTCTCAACTTTTTTTTAAAAAAATTCCATTCCTTAATTTTACACACCCATATTTTTGACTTGGCTACATTTACCACAACATTTCTCATTTTTGATTTGGTCACCTGTGTTTGACCATCATGAAATGTATG
>VCCN01001624.1:563584-580986 GCA_006491835.1 Architeuthis dux
TCCACACAATATCTCCAAAAGTTCCCAATGAATTTCAATGACGCCGTGGGCTAGGGAGGGATTGATTAGATTTTGAGGTGGATCCTAGAGAATGAAATGCACAAAATGATATGGGACTTTGAGATTCAAAAACGGATCACCCAATCCAGGCCATAAGAACAGATCTTGAGGTAGCGAATAAAGAAAACATGAACATTTGAGGTGGATCTGGGAATTTTTTTACAGTTACTTACCCCACATCGTAGCTATATATGAACTGATTACATTCAGTTTTTAGTGACACTGCGGTTGGCAGAGGTAGGCGCTCTCTGAAGGGTTCTAGTTTTTTTCTTTGTATCTTTTTGGTACACACATGACATCCATAGTATTTTTTCCCCGAAGGTGTTTATTCGCTTGTATGGATGAAAACTTTATTATTCTTAGGAAAGTATTTTTTTGACTCTTGTCTGAATTTCTGAGATGAGAACTTCTCATTATTATACACGGATTTACTCAGACTAGTGTCCTCATCTTGGTTGTTATAGTCACAGCGTTTCAGCCATTGTACCCTCTGGCCTTCCTCAGATGTCTATTGTTTTCGGTAACCTTCTGGAAATTTCAAAACAAATCCTTTATTCAAACCATGGTGGAGGTGTTGTTCTCATTACACTGTCTATGCTTGAGGAGGATATCTTGTATGAGTGGATTCTTCATAGGGGTTAATTGGGCCTTGTGGTGTTGCTTGTCTGCCTCTTCCACTGAGACAGAGCGACGACTAGATATGAACAAATAAACTCTCTCCCTCTCTTTCTCTCTCCCTCTCTTTCTCTCTCCCTCTCTTTCTCTCTCCCTCTCTTTCTCTCTCTTTCTCTCTCTCGCTCTCGCTCTCTCCCCCAACTCTCCACCCATTTATGTAACATATAGTTTTCATTATTATACACTAATTTACTCAGACTAGTATCCTCATCTTGATTGTTATAGTCACAACATTTCAACAGTTGTACCCTCCAGCCTAGTTCAGGTGTCTGTCATAGTTGGTAACCTATGGGACACATTGCCTAGTGGATACAAGCATTGGTTAAGTATATCTAGTAACCTTCCTGTGAGTTCAATCCCTGGGTTGGGTAGTGGAACAGGCAGACAAGTGATATTGCAAGCATGAATTAACTAAGTAGAATTAACTGATACGAGGTATCCCCACAGCAGAATGAGAACAAACTATCCCGGGAATTAAATAACGGGTTTGGTTTGAAATCCCCAGAAAGTTAACAACTATGACAGTCATTGCAGTTTTATAGCTAACTCAATAAAAATGTCCTTTTTATTGTGATTGATGGAAACTCAGTTCTGAGTCGCAGCTTTTATCTTACAATGGATTACATTTACCACCTTCTGCAGTTAATGGGTTTACTTGTATTTGGTTTCATGAATATTCATTGTTATTTGATTCCTTTGTTTTTTGTAAATGCTGACCAATGAAGGAAATGGTGTCACTGTATTGGATAATAACACAGTTATCTACCATATAAATGGATGGATTTAGGCTGTAAAGCTTTCTCACACTCACACAATATGTGCTATTCATTTACAGAGGAAGTCGTCTCTTATAATCATGGATAATGTTATCAAAAAGTTATTGTTATCAAAATCAGTCCAAAAAACCTTATAGCAATACCTTGACTAGTGCAGTTTTGATTAGTGCTGGTTTTGATTTAGTACAGTTTTGTTATTGCTGTACAAATTAATGTAACTAAGTATAAGCTGGAAAAAAACCTATTAAATTATACCATAAGAACCCACTGTGACACCGGCGTCACATACAATTTAATTGATCTGCACAGTCTCTTATATTATGTTATATTTTATCCTTGATTTTAACTCATGAAGTGTACTAAGTGACATCTACTGAACATCCTGGTGCAGTCGCGCAACTGTGTGTCAATTTTCCTACCCATAATCCCACATAATGTTCCTTCAAGTAGTAGGAGTTCTTATCGGTTAAACAGTGTGGTTTTGAATAGTACGGAATTGTTTGGCACGAATTAACCGCACTAATCAAAGTATGCCTGTATTTAAAAGGAATTTTTCTTTTTAATTTTTAATTATAAAATAAATTTCATATTAACGTTTTATAATGTAAAATTGTTTATAACAATAAACTTATATTAACACTGAATGTGAATTCATAACGATTGTAAATTATTCCAATTTTTATATCCTTTGCTTACTGTTATCTGCTGGTTATTGTTATCTAAAAGATCCTGTACCAAAGTGATCACTATAAGTGGCTTCTTGTGTATTTCAAAAGTATCAAACTGATTTCAATAATATTGTGGCTTTAAAAATTGACAATTTTATTTTAAATTGGAATATTTAAGTCTTTCAAATTAGAAATTGACTCATCTGTATATGATAAGTTAGCATTACTTATCAGGTGTATATCTTTTCAAACTAAAAACATTATTATACAGGAAAATAATAGATTTAATAGTGCATAATCCTTACACAATTTTCTTTAAACTGCATAAAAAAGCATACCAATTTTTTTCACACTAAAAAGAAATAGAACATTGTTCCTTTTAAAATGTTACATTGTGCATCGACTAAGATCACACGATTTTCTTTTTGCTTCTAGAGATCATTCTCGTATTTGTAAAGTATTTCCAACAGTGACAAACGATGAATATGATTGAGATGTGCTTTCACCAAAGATTTACTTGATTCTAAACATGTTTACATTTTTTCAAAAGTTGATTCGTTCAATTTGAAACTATGTTTGACCAATCGAATATAAATTAATATAATATTAAAAACAAAGGCCTACAAAAACTTGCAGGATAGTGACATTTTAGCAATCGGGATGTTGAAAATGGCCTAAACAGCCGTACCATGTACATCCATCAGAAGGCATACATGAATTCAATACACAAGGTGGAACTACATTCATTAGAATTTCATGAATTTTAAAATTTTATGGTTTTTAAAATTTTGAAGTTTTAGAATTGTAATATTTTATTATGTCTAGAACACTGAAATTATTTTTCATTTTCATAGTTTGTTTTTCAAAAGTAAATCCGACGTGAGATTCGCAAAAAAGTTAACATAATAAA
This sequence comes from Architeuthis dux, assembly GCA_006491835.1. Lineage (NCBI taxonomy): Eukaryota > Metazoa > Mollusca > Cephalopoda > Oegopsida > Architeuthidae > Architeuthis > Architeuthis dux. The sequence goes on from VCCN01001624.1 coordinate 566,674, forward strand.
GGCTTTCACTTAATTTCTACTTTTGAATAAATTAGTTGGGAATGTAGGAGAGAGAGGGCTTAACTTGTTCACTCTTAGTATTTTTTTTAACGTTGCAACTCTTGTGCCGGGTTTTTCTCATTAAAAAATTTATGAAAATAGAAAGTCTTCATTCACTGGTTGTCATACGACCAAAGTAAATATGCAAATGTCCTTTGTTTGCACAATCAGATGCTGCCATCTTGCAAAAGAATAACACATGAGTTATCTCATCTGTGGGACTGGACTGAATAGCGCACTATCGTAAAACAAGTTATCTCGTCCATGGCTATGGACTGACAACTTGCTAAGACAAGTTATCCCATCTGTTGCAGCAAACAGGTTTGGGATAAATTATTTTTTTGGTCATAAAATATGTTTGGTTACATTGAATTAAGAATTTAACTGCTTACCATCAACTCACTGGGAAATAGTAGAAACTTAGTAGGAAAAGATAAAAGTACAGTCGGTCCATCTGAATTCAGAATTGTCATTTGAGGATGTTATGTACTGTTAATTCTTCATCCATCAAACATATCTCCCTACATAACTTAGTAGCCCCTAAAACGGTAGGATGACTTATCTTTCAAAAATGCATTGTATCATAAGGACTGATTTGACTGATCACCGCTAAAGAAGCTAAATTATCATCCATGGCAGTGGACTTAATAACACTCTATCGTAAGATGAGTTATCTTGTCTGTGGCATTGGACTGACAAGTTGCTAAGATGAGTTATCTTGTCCGTGGCAGCGAACAGGTTAAGATTCTATACTAAAATAGATACTTAATTACAGAACAAACAATGGATGAACGTGTATGCAGACAGATATTGTGTGTAAAAGCTTCTGGCTCAGATTTCTGATTACATAACAAGTCACATGCAAAAAATAAACCTTGAAAAACTCTTTTCCCATTATAACAGTACTATGAAACAGTGGAATTTGGGGAAATGATTTTTGATTAGATGAACTCAAATTAGTTCTTCAACCAATAAATAAAAGCATTTTTTTCTTTTGACTTACACATATTTGTTACCTTTGGTAGAGGTTAGTAAACAAAATCAATTGCTAGTCTTTGCTGAATTTCCACATTGACCAATGATATTGTAGACAGCTGTCCTCATGAGCTAGTTGCAAATAGAGGAACCCACAGAGCATCCCAAAAGCTGTTGTATAATTTCACAAGAGATCAATAGAAACAGAGTAAAAGATTGTTTTTAGTTCTATGCTATCAGAGATTTTATAAGCGCAAGAATGTATGGTCAGAAACATATGAGAGAGACATGTCCACCAGCTAAAATTACTTTTTTTTGGCTTTCTTTTGGCATCCTCATCAGCTTAGCAATTGCTGGTTGTTACTGTCAACACGTTTCTGATGCACTGTTTCCATTGGACTCTTGTTAACTGACAGATTTTTCATGGTTGTCAGCCAAGTGACGGGGTCCTTCTCTTTAGCACGCCAACCAGGCAAATCACAGCAGCATACAACGGAAAGGGGATGATAGTCCTTGTGGCATTTCTCCTTCCAAGTCATCACGGCGGCTCAGAAGTTAATGTATTGTATATTGATTAGTTTAGTCCAATTTCCTTGTTTTTTTTTTTTTTCTGTTTTTCTTTAAAGCCGTGTTTTCGGCTTTTCTCGAGTGCCTTTGTATTTTGGAATGTCAAACTCAGATTTATCAAAAGAATAGATTCTTGAGGATTAAACAAAATCACAGTGACAGTGATTAATCATTCAAAACAATATCAGAATGAAATATTGTCTATTGTTTTGAGAAGAGTCATTCACATTCAAAGAGGTTTTGGGACAACTTAACTCATTCTTTTTGTTATTTTTTGTTTTTCCCACAACGTTTCAGCCGATCCATTCTATGGACTTCTTCAGGTGTACTATCCATATATAAAGAGAAGGACTCTTTTTCCGGTAGTGCCAAGTGAAAAATGGTAGCAAACAGAAATTTTCATTTTTTGTTAGTAGCAAAGTTAGTCAAAATAATTTGCAACCTACATTACAAGTGTTGCTGCTAACAAAAAAAAGATTCTGTTTGATACCATTTTTCACTTGACTCTACCACAAAGAGTCCCTCTCTTTACATATGGATAGTATACCTGAAGAAGGCCATATAATGGATTGACCGAAACATTGTGGGGAAAAATATAACCAGAAGAATGAGTTCAATTGTCCAAAAAACTCTTTGAAAATCTGCCATTTTTTTAAATTTTCATTACTTTTTGAATATTTCTGTGTCACTTTGAATACCAAACTTATTGACTGTTGCTTTTTTAAGATATTCCTTTTTAAAGTTGTTTTTTGTAAAAAGAATTTGTTCCTCTTTAAAATGTACTTAATTTTTTTGCTTTCTTCTTTTTCAGGTAAGTACCTGATTTGTTGATTCCTTGCTCTCTCTCTGTGTCTGACTTGTGAGTATTTTTGCAGTCTTTCTTTTGACTTTGTCTTTCTTTGGAAGCCTTAATCTTCAGGTTGGTTCATTGGGCTGGAAATTGCTCTCTTTACTGGACACTATAAACCAGTGGTTCCCAAACCCATGATTGCAACCCAAATGAGGGTCACAGAATGGTTTGAAAATATAACAATGAAAATGAGAGAATTAAAAAATGTTAAGAGTAAAAAAAATAGTGAAAAATATATTTAGATCACAATTTTTGAATATAAATCGTCATTGAGACTCTGGAAGGGGAAAATAGTTGGGAATAATAAAGCATCTACAAATGTATGAAAACTCCTGACATATTCCAGTCTGTTCACATCCAATACTTGTACTGTATTGAATAAAACTAAATGAAGAAACCCTTAAATTATGCTTTCATCCCGAATGTTGCCAGGCCCCAAAAATATTCTATGCAGCCAAAAAAGTTTGAAAAACACTGGTATAAACCGTACATTCTTGTAAATGAAACAAAAAGCCTGGATGCTTCTCCGGGTAGTTGATTCAGAGTTGCTTCCTATTCGAAAATTCTGCATTGATAATATAAGTTAATTGAATTTAAAGGTGTTTAAAATCTTTGGTCAAAGGCTTATATCTTTGGTCAAAGGCTTATATCTTTGGTCAAAGGCTTATATCTTTGATGAAACAGTTTTTATTGTTATGTTAATGATTCAATTCTCAGTGCTTCTCATTCAGTATTCAAGAAAGTCTGATCATTTTTTCCTCTCTTTGTATACTGTTACCATCAATAGGTCAGCAATGAATGATCTGCATATGGGAATTTCCAAATAAGGATTGAATTGCTTTTACGTTTTTATATAAAACTGATCAAAGTCGAAAGCCAGTCCAACAATTTCTTGCAAAAGAAATCTGTAAGGCTCATAGGAACTGGATGCTGATTTTAAAGGAAGAGTTAAATTGTTGATTATACTTTCGAGAAAGTTCTTTTGTATAAATTTTGATAACATTTTTCTTAAATGTTGTACATATAAAAACATATACACCAACATTTACTGGGAAAATCAGGTTTACATTGTGTCATTTGTTTTCTATAAACACCAAAATTTTTATTATAATTTTTTTCCCCAATTATGCCAATAATTTCTAGTTTATCCATAAAAGAGAATCCAGGTAGAATACAGATCTTTCATTTTTTGCTTTTCATTTGAATTGACCTTTTCAGTTGACATGGCAATAGAGGTTTATTTATCAAAGATCTCCCGGCCCTGTCAGCCTGAGGCCTAGAATGCTCCGACTGCATCCCCTGCAGAGGGGTAAGACACCCACCCCCACACACACACAAATAGGGGCCACCTGTTTTTTTTCAACAAAGTTGCAAGACTCTAGTTTTAAAAAAATTAACATTTCACTAAAGTCGCAAGAATTGGAATTCTAATTTTGGCATTAAATGACCCATCAAGCCGTTGATATGCTGCTAAACAAATCAATCAATTAATCTCCTTCTATTAAACATTTCCAACTGTCCTTTCTCTCTGAAAGCATTTCTGACGAACTTTTCCCTCTCTTGGTCGTTTTCTGATAAACCCCACCCTCTGTTGGCACATTTCATAAATTAATCTAATCTTGCATTGAATTCATTTAATAAAAATATAAAACAAAAAAATTCAATTTACTTTCAAGCTGTTCACCAACGGTTTTTCATTTTATATTTGTGTTTGTGAAAAGCCTGAACCCAAACCTGACATGATTATATAGGAGAAAATAAGGGAAGTGTTGTTGTGCAAGCATCCAGTTCTACTTGCAAGCTCCCTGTAGCCAAATACGATGGAAAACACACTCGGGAAGGGGTGACGGTTAACAACAGATCGGGTGGATTCGGAATGAAGCATAATTGTAACAAGTCTGGTTAGTCACTCAATAGAAACCGTCACGTGCCCAATGTCTTTTGGCTGCATGCCGTGTTGGCAGTGATCAATTATAAAATTGGAAAAATGGCTGATCAATGAATACGTTACTTCCATCACCTTTTGTTGAGCTGTGGTCACTAAAGAAGTTTGAATTTTCAAAAATCAAGCGTGAACGCTGCTGGACACAAACAAATGGACCAATTTAGCATACACTTACATTGTAAATTGAACCCACACTAAAAACCTATTATTGGGGATGGGTTAAAAAAAAGCAAAAAAATGTTTTCTCTAGACATAATAAGGAGTAAATGTTTAAAATTTCTGCCCTCTAGCGCCATTGGTATGGCCTGTATGCTACATACATACATACATAGTGAGCCAGACTCACTTAAAAACTGAAGAAACCTATGTTGACAGTTTTGGTTGACAGTTTCTAATATATATTTGCTAAAGGCCACAGACAAGCAATTGTTTTTTTCACTTTAATTTCCATGTTTCTATAGATTAGAATTCAGGTCAAAGTTCAAGGTATATAAAAACTGTCCAAATATTTACAATCTAGTGCTTTCAGTGAATACACTTCACCATTATCAAAATTTCTAATATTACGTTGTCAGAGTGATTTCATTTGGTAGCAGTTTTCAAGTGAAAATTCAATCGATCACGCATGCAGGAGTGATTGGTCTGTGCTGTAAAATGAGTCAAAACAGAAGGCTATTCAAGTGCACACCAAACATTTAAGAAATGGATCAGAGCAATAGAATTCTCTGTAACAGAAATATGTATCCTCCTTTTGACATTTTGGTTTTCTTATTCTATTTCTGATCTCTTGACAAAGTCCTTTTAATCACTCTCCACAGCTGCAAATTGCTCAACATTATTAGGAATATTTATTTCTTAATAATTTACAAGACTTTTACATCCATTAGAAGTCATTACACTCATGCATCCATAAAAGCCAGTCAGTTTTTATGATGATCTTGTAACTTATAAAATATTCAGATTTAACTTCCCTAGAGATCTCTTTTTATTATCCCATGAAACAAGGCTTGACAGTCCTTTGATGGTGAAAGGAAGTTAAGTGGATCATAATTATTGCCCCATTTCATTAGGGATGGGCCTTTATTTTTCACTTCCTTTCCCCCTAATTTATTAGCCTACATTTATTGTAATGGAATCCAATGTGAAACTCTCGACTCTCATCTCTCCATCCTCTGCTAGCTTTATTCTTCCCTACTGCTCTCTCTCTCTCTGTTGGTAGAAGGTAATTTTGGCCTCTCTCTCTCTCTCTTACACTTTCACCTGATAACTGAGAGTCATTTGTGCACTTAGATATTGCTTACCTGGAGTGAAATTATTCTTAGTGCTATACTGTCCCTCTAGAATATGAGGGAAGCCAAAAGAAAGTTCTGAATCTGTTCAGAGTAAATGGGGAATCAGGATACTTCTTCATTACCTGTACACTACTCGTATTTATTTTTCGCAAATCCCCACATCCGTTCTGCTTTTTTGAGTGTTAGCTCCTGTTAAGGTATTGGGGACTGCCTCTTGATTCGGGGACTGAGGACTGCCTCTTGATTCAGGGACTGGGGACTGCCTCTTGATTCGGGGACTGGGGACTGCCTCTTGATTTGGGTACTGGAGACTGCATCTCGATTCGGAGACTGCTTCTTGATTAGGGTACTGGGGACTGCTTCTTGATTCGGGTACCTGATCGAACTGCAGAAACACTTCAAACAGTTCAATCAAGCAGGTTTTCATCACTTCACGGTGAACCTTCCATATAATTTTGTCGACCCCAAAACAGGACTTAACACACAAAAAGTGGAACAGATGTGGGGATCCACAAAAAAACAAATATTAGTGACATACAGATAACGAAGGAGTACCAATGAGAGTCTTCAGAACTTAAACCTCTTGGTTAGTTTTAGTGGAATTTTCTGGGATATTAAATGTGATAAACTTCATTATAGTTTTTATGATCTATTTTTATTCGATGAAGTATTAAAAATCATTATTATTAATATTATGACTACTATTTACCTTCATCTTAATTAATTAGAAATAAAAAAAATAAAAACAACAGATAAATTAAGATGAAGGTAAATAGTAGTGATCAAAACTACTTATATAATGAACAGTGATTTTTTTTTTAAATTTTTATTTTCTCTCCATAACCATGGACTCTTCCATTTTAAGGTAACAAATTTGCTGATAGAAATATCTCCAGGTAGTTTCCACTTTTCAAAATTTCACTTCACACCACTTTTTCAGCTTTTGAAAAAAGACGAAAAACGAAAATATATCATTATAGAGGCAGCACAATCCCTCTTCCTCTCTCTTCTTCACCCCAGTCCCTGTACCTGCAACCACCACAACCTCCAATGACTCAGACCAGACATACCATCCTCACCATTATTTTGGTCTGGGGACACTCAAAAGTTTTTAAAAAGATTTTTATAGAAACACAGTACTTTTGGATAGCAGGGGAAACCTATACATGCGGGAATCTTTTTTCATGTGGAATAATTAGTTAATGATTTGCATTGTAGTTGTTTTTCAATCTATTGAATAATTAATCACCACTACCCACATCACTGGTTTATTGCTGGGTTTAGGGTATTCATGTGTTCTGACATTTATATGTATCTATGTATCCGGACTTTGCCCAGCACTAACTGTTCATAGTAGAAACTTGAAATTTTGCACACACACTCCCCTCAATGTTTCCCAAAATGTTTTTTTGGTTTATTTTTGAAAATCCCCCCCCCAATAGGTTTTTTGGGGGGGTTCAATTTACAATGTAAGTTTATGCTAAATTGGTCACTAGTTTGTGCCCACTTGTTTTTTGAATATCCAGACATTTTTTAGTGATCACAGCCCAACAAAAGGCGAGAGAACTAACTTATTCATTGATCACCCCTTTTTCCAACTTTTTAATTGATTACCCCCAACACAGCATATATGGGTGGCTCTGATTCATAATTTCCCTTGGAATGCTAGTTATTATAATCTGTTGTCACAGCATAGTCAGAGATCTGTAACAAAGGCTTTGGCTGAAGTATGAGCTCTCTGTCTAGTTTACATTTGTAACTCTTCTATTACTACTCTGATCCAGAAAGTGAATCGATCATGACTTAAGATACTCTGTTTTGCTCGTTTGTCTGACAGGAAGGTGCATTCATCTGTCCTACTTTGATGTAATAATGGTTGCCATAACATTGCCCTTTGTCAAACAGTCAGGATTTTCCTGTTTGTCTTGAAGGCAAACGAGAGACAAAAGCAACTCCATCAATGCAGAAATAGGTTGTGACTTTCTGTCAGTCTCTCTCTCTCGTATTGCCCAAAAGTGAAATGCAGATCTGTGATTTGCTGCTGCTGCTGCTGCTGCAGCTGCACATTGGAGAGCTGCTTTTGAGACATCCTTGGAAATCATATGACAAAATAGGAAAATTCTTGACAGCACTGAGACGTATTCTTTATTGCTATGTGCATTCGTATATAAACAAGCAAAATTCAAATGGTTCTTCAGACAATTGAACTCCTTCTTGTTATTTGTGTTGTAAACACAACATTTTGGCCGATCCATTCTTCGGCCTTCTTCAGGTGTAAAATCCGAGTGTGATGGGTTAAACAGAAGTTATGTTTAAAGGGGATGCCCTTATAGCACAGGGCCCGGGTGTTTCTGTGTTTCTGTCTTGTCGAATTTAAGTCTGTTGAGAAGTGGAAGCCACATCGGGCTGAAATCTTAACTTGTCTGGTTATTGCCTTTAGTCGACATCCCCTTTAACTTCTGTTTACACCATCACACTCAGACTTTACACCTGAAGAAGGCTGAAGAATGGATCGGCCGAAACGTTGTGTTTACAACACAAACAACAAAAAGTTCAATCATCCGAAGAACCATTTGAATATTAATGACCCTTCTCAAAACTATAGAAAAGAACCATTTGAATATTAATGACCCTTCTCAAAACTATAGAAAATATCTTATATCTATTTAGTTCTGAAAATGCTATAGATTATTTGCATCAGAACTATTTCCAATAGGAACAAGAAAAATGGTGCCTTGTACTTTTAGGTTGCATGCTTTGGAGTTCCCAACTGCAAGAGATTTCAAGAGACTTAGGATGTTTAATAACACAAGTTTTATCATTTTCTAGTTTTTTTTTGTTGTAGAACATTGATGTTCAAGTCGAGAGGCACTAGAAAAATGATGCCTTGTGATTCTTGACTCTACAACAAAAAAAAGAAAATAGGAAATGATGAAACTTGTGTTATCTCTTGAAATCTCTCTCAGCTGGAAATGCCAAAACCTGCAGAGTAAAAGAACTAAAAAAGAAACAAACGAGTTGTTTAGTGACATCCAAATCGCTGTCCAAATCTCATTCCTGATGAAGACCTTCTTTTTTTTGTTCATTTTTCTGACAAAATGACTTTGAACGGATTGTTATATCATTGTTTGCCGAGGAATTAAGGGGACATACAAATATAAATAGATGAGTACATTGGATGGATTATTAAATGGGGGTGTATATCAAAAGTTTGTGATATTCAGCTGCAGATATGTTTCATCATATATGTATGTATATATATATGTGTGTGTGTTTACCCATGCCGTCAAAAGATTAGGATGATACAATAGACTTTGAATTATGTTTAAACTAGTTTACCGATGCCGTACAAAAATAACGGTGGTATTTAAATAATTTTGCAATTGCATTGTACTTAAAAAAATATCAAAACATTGTGTTGCTCTGCATTTTCTTGTTTATGTACATGGATGTTTGACGCATTTGCAAAAAAAAGTGTGGGGGGGGGGTACTATTCTATAATTATTTAGCATGTAATAGTTATCTCCCTTGACAAATGTTGCAAACAAAAAAAAATATTGACATACATGTAGATAAGTGCCGGGTCTGTCACACATAGTATCAGTAGCAACTATCAGCCCTAAACTACCTAACTTTCTTTTCTCCCTTCCTACCCTATTTTCTCCCTTCTCTTTTCCTACCGTGCCTGCCACACTTATAGTATCTGTAGCAGCCATCAGCTGAGATTGTTGTTGTACACGTGATACCTGTCAGCGAAGCAACGAGACATGGACATGTTTTTATAAAGATGACATTCTAAATATGTTGATAATGAACATTCTCTTTCTTTTTTTCTCCCAGTTCTTCATTTTGCTTTATCCTTCTCATCCTTAATGTTTGCTTTCCTTCTTTCTTCTTTCTTCTTCTTCTTCTTCTTTCTGTATTTTTGTTGTACAAAAGAATGCAGCCGTTTGCTGTATATGGTTTGCTTGCTATGACACAGCAAACATTATGGCAAGCAAGAAATGTCTTTCTTATCTCTTTCATAGTAAATTCATCTTAGAGCTTAATGCTCTTCCTCTCTCTCTCTCTATCTCCCCCCTCTCTCTCTCGCCTCTCTCTCTCTCGCCTCTCTCTCTCTCTCGCCTCTCTCTCTCTCGCCTCTCTCTCTCTCGCCTCTCTCTCTCTCTCTCTCTCTCTCTCTCTCTCTCTCTCTCTCTCTCTGGATTGTCAGCTGTTGCTGTTCCATCACAGAACGGCCGATAGCAATCAGCAGATTCCAGTGCCACTCATGGAATCTTTGGTTGGAGACGTGGGGATAGGTGTAACCAAAATCTCCCTCCCCCGCCCTCTCTCTCTCTCCCCACCTCTCTTGGGCGGCACCCCCCCCCTTTGTCCCTTGCCTCATCACTGAACATGATGCTGGCGGCTGCTCCTCTTCAAAAAGACTTGCATCACTGCATTCTGTCTCTGTTATTAGCTGCTTCTAATGCCATCCTCTGTAGCCTGCGGCATCAGAATCTCTCATCTTTTTCTGTCTTCTACTTCCACCAAAATAACTAAAAAGTATCTACTTACAACTCTCCCTCCCCCTCCCCCTCCTCCTCGGTTAATATTAGTACTTTTGGCAATTAGTATTACTCCAGATGTTCAAGTCATCATTTCTTTACTCTGCCACGATGGGTGTTTTTACTTACCTTTCATCCTTTCTTGCTATCTATAGTCTCACCTTTAACCCTCCCATTCCCGATGCCTTTCTCCTTATTGTTACATATACTATTACTTACCTGGGCACATTATTTCTGTACTACTGCCTCTTTGGCTTGTCACATATTGTTACTTATTGTTTACCTATATTTCTTGCTGGCTCTACTTTTCATTGTCCACATCTTCCCTTCGCATTATTTGTTTTCTATTGTTTTGAGCCTATCCATATTTTTGCTTAGGCAATTCTTTTGTTTGTGCTGTGTGTCCGCTCTTGGTGTTGCCTCGTTTCCTCTATCCTTTATCTTCAAGGGTTCACAGCTGATGTGGGACGTAAACACGAATAATAGTCTTTCTTGCAACATCCAAACTCTTTGATATCGTAAAGCATTTCTTTGCCCATCTTCTGTTTCCTCGGCCATGTAAGTGAAACATGGTGTGTAGGAATTTCAATGAGTCCACCAGTCATTTAGTAGCACCTATATTCCACGCCAGTCGTTTAGTAGCACCTATATTCCACCCCAGTACGCCATGTGTTTACCTCTGTTCAATCCATTGAATCTAAAAATCACACAGCCAAAACAACCATTATTGACCAAACTTTAATAAATACTTAAGGTCCAAAGAAGGTGTGGAGTGGCGTAACAGTTACCGGCATGGAAAACAGAATCGGTGAACCAAGTTCAAGTGCTGCCAAGGCTGCTTAAGTTCACTTTGCACTAATGCCCTTTGTAAACGCATGAATCCACATCTCCACCCAGCTATGGGTAAATAGGAGGGAAGTTGGAGCCTTTTAGCCCTGTAAGGCAGTCCATCTTAGTGTAGGGCTAGTAACTCCACCCCAAAAACCCTACTTGCTACTGAAACTGCAAGGTAGCCCTATGCTCTACACAGTTTACAGGGGGTGGGAGTGTTAAGATAAATGATATGAAATCATTATTATTATTATTATTGGATGAAGTAATTGTAATACATTATTTTTAATTAAATTTGATTTGTGAGTTTGATTCTCACCGAAGGCTTATTCTTTATTATCCGACCACACTGTTATTCGTTGCTGTGGGAACAACAGCCTGAATTTAAAGTTGTATATAAAAACAACTGAAATTAGGATGTAGGTAAAAACTAGTCAAATTTATTTTAAAATGATATGGGATCAGTTGGATTTTCATTGTTCTAATCAAAAATGCCTTACACAAGATGGAGAGATGAGATAGAAAAGTTTGCTGGTAAGACGTGGCAGAGGTTAGCACAATCTAAGTCGTCATGGAAGGAGATGGAAAAGGCCTTTGTCCAGCAGTGGACTTATAAGGAATGATGATGATGACATTTACTGCTAGGTCTTTGCTATTAAATTATGTTTATTTCAAACTGGAACAGCTCAAAAGGTGGAAAGTCTAAACCAGTGCTTCTTAAATTGGTGAATGGAATTATTTTGGTGTTGAATGACTCGATTTACCCAGATATTTACTTTTTGTCTATACTTAAAAAATACATTTCCATTAAAATGGTTGTAAGCTTTTATTTCTTTTTGAGGGCAAAGAAGCTTGAAATTTGTTATGTTTCTTCTCGCTATCTGTGGGTTTCTAATTTCAAAGGAGCAGGATATTTAAAACCATATTCACTGTAATATAACCTTTTAAGGAATATCAGACAATCTCAAGATACCAAGTGAATGATGTATAAAATTATACACAACGGAGAATGAGAAGAAAATGATAAAAAAAACATACTAAAATTTAGTTACTGGGTGAATGAAATTTTTCAATAAATGCTCCAGGGTGAATGACAATGAAACAGTTCAAGACGGTCTACTGGTCTAAACCATTCCTGAACATTCTGCCTCTCGTGTTTCGAGGGAAAAATCCATGAATGAATTAGATGTTCTCCATAGCAATTTGGGGAAAATTTATAGAAGGTTGCATTCTATCTTATTTTGATCTCTTTCCGCTTCCTTGAATGGCATGTGCATAAACACTGGTTATGGCCAGGGTTTACAGGTTGCTTTCTTCTTTCAAGCATTCAGTGTTTTATTGTTTATTTCCTTTAGAACTGTGTATGGATACATACATACTCATATGCCAACTCTTTTCCATACAAAGCATTTGCATGTTACCTTATGTATATTCATAGACCTATGAATTTCTCAGTTACTTGAAAATGATTTATTCATATTTTTCCGAATAGATAGACAGGCCGAGCCGTAACGACCATAAATTACTGTATGCCAGATAAATGCTTAGATATTTGCATATATATAAATAAATGCTCATATATTTGCATATAAATCTGTGCAACCTATAGGCAATCTATACGTGTTCACTTTGGGAAAGAAATGTAAATAATTACTTCTTTGATAAGTGTAATGTCTTTTTGCATCTGTTATCGTGCCTGGTTGCAATGCAGACCCCAAATCTCTTCCAATGCTGAAAATGGCATCAGAACTGGACCATCGATCAATGGAAGACGGTCACCTGAATAAGGTAGACGACAGGGTACATGTGAGGAAGTGATGGCTCCAGGATGCACTTTGGGAAAACAATGAGGCAGTGTGATAGTTTAGGCAAGCTACCTACAGCAACATCATTGAAGACCAGGTACACTCCTTGATGACAATAGTTTTCTACGATGGCATTGGCACTTGTACAGGAATGGTTTCAGGAACATGAAGAAGACTTCCTTATGTTGTCCTGGCCATCAGACTCTGCAGATCTTTTTAGTTGTGTTTTATCGCAACTTTCTCAGACTATCAGTCTACGGCAGTGAGTAAATAGCGCAGTTCAGAAACAAACAATAAGCTACAGGTAAGACTCTAATTTGCATCCCCTTTACCTCAGGTAGCCTGCCTATGTATGGCACTGCTCTTACCAACTGAGCTATTAGAGATCTTACAGCCAGCAGAAGATCAAATCTTACCCTCCAATCGATCCTTTATCCACCATCAATCTATTGTAACACAATTAGAAATATTGCGCTGATTCATAGAGAAGTGCCATGTAGGGGTAGTTTCCCGAGATAAAAGGGACTCCAGTTTGAGTCTTGCTTAGAGCGTATTCTTTATTCTTTGTTTCGAATCTGTGTTGTTTACTCACCACAATAGACAAACAGTCTGAGTAAGTTGTGATAAAAAGCAACTAAAACAATTTACGGTAAAAGAAAGTACTAGTCAAAAATTAATAATAGTTGACAATGCTTCATCTAATAAACAAATAAATCAATATAGTATTATTCAGTATTAATTCAGCCTGATGTGTTTTTACGCACATAAGTGTTGATAGGTCAGAAAGTGATATTCTCATTAGTATTAAAATTTATATTAGGCTCTTTTACCATTTTGATGTTTGCTTTATTTTCCCCGATTTGATTACAACGTCTGTAAATGAACAGCTCTAGCATACCATTTCCAAAATAATGATTCTAAAATACCGCTGGCATTCCAAATTGTCTAACGTATCTTAGAATTTTGCACAAATGAAGTCTCTTCTTTCAACTTGCACTGATAGACTTGATTAAGCCCCAATTTCAGCCAATCAAAATGCTCGTTTTTCACCAATCAGCACAAATGCTTTTTCTTTCATTATCTACAGAAACAAAGTGAAAACTAAGTTTTCATTGCAGACTCTTTACTGCTACATTCATTTGAAATTTTTTTTTTATTTCTTCAAGAAGTCATTGTTGTGAATGAGAAATGTTTTGGGGAAGGAAATAAGTGGAAATACTTTGGGTGAAGATGGTGAATCTTCAGCTGTAGAGAACGTCTGTTTTCTCTTTTCATTCTTGAAGGCAGTTATTAATTTGAATTGGAATTATTGAATGTTGCTTGCTTTTATATTTGGAGCATGCAGCAATGGTTGCATGTACTTTTAAGTCAGCCTCTCCCCCATCTATCTCTATCAATCTCCCCCCCCCATCTATCTCTATCTCTCTCTCTCTCTGTGCTCTCCTTTCTCTCTCTCTCTCTC